>JAPMOR010067636.1:86528-96632 GCA_026543865.1 Argiope aurantia | reverse complement strand
TAATACAGAATTTTATTTATACAATTCTCCATTATATAATATATATTATTACTGTGGTGTTATGTAGATTATTATGATCTGTGCAGGAAGCAACAGGACGAATGCTGTAGGAAACATTTCTTTAATAATCACATTCACACACTAAACAATTACAAACACAAAGACAAGACATTCGCGCGCGCGCTTCACAGTTCAGCATCCCATCTCCTTCTTATTACAATCGCAATGCACTATGGGATGACATATGGGATGGCCTAATCGGGCATCGCCATCTAGTATCCAAAAGAGAAGACAAGAGTAATGCAACTGCTACATTACAGAATTTTATTGATACAATTTCCCGTTTTTCACCTTGTAAGATTTTTTCCTCGTGATTTTCTCGCCAAATTTCTTTGTATACTTTCGTAAACGAGAAATCAAAAATGAAAACAAAGTGAAATTTAATAAAGCTACCTTTAAATTTCCGTTGCCTTAATTTAATACCAAGATCAGTATCATCGTCGTCAATATTAAGCTATTTCCTGCATTGCAATATGCAGATGATCAATTGCAAATTGAGGATTTCTGTATCACCGTTTCATCTCTAAATGTTAACTCTCATAAGGTTAATTGATTTAATTGCTTGAGCAATTTGCTATTCAAATTTCTCTAACTAGCTCATTTTGCGAGTATAGTTTAAAGCCAGAATTTAATGTATAATATTGTGAACGTCAGATATTAAACTAATATACGTTCTTAAATTCATTTGTTTGTAAATTTATTTATGGATTTAAGTGAAACTTCTTCGTCAAAGACCAGTAATTCTTGTGAGACAGGCATAAGGCAGATTTAAGCAGTTTTAGGGCCATAGATATCTATTTTAATGCTTTAATGTATTTAACATTTCAAAGAATGTTAACTTAATATCCTGATAATGATTTATTTTAAGTTAATTTTTATTTTCTCATATACAAAGAGATGTATTTATTACAATACAATAATTACATTACAATATTTTCCCTCAATATGAGAGTAAATAATCGCCAAAAATATTCGATCTCGAAATTTTGAGGAATTTTTACATTTTAGACCTCTCTCAGTTCAAAAACCCATTTTTGTTACTATGCCTTGGTCTGATGGTAAGGTCTCGGCTTCAGATTCGAGACCAGATTCCACCGAAGAACAATCTTTTCAGTAGGTCTGGTGCACGCTAAATTCGCTGAGGCCAAACGTCCTTCGGTAGGTGTGGTGTTTGGAGATGAGGTTGCCAGCTCAGGTGTCGATGGTCCGTTCCAAAATAGCCCTAGTGTTGCTTTAAAACGGGACGTTAATATAACTGAACTTGTTATTATGCCAATTTGCCTCTCTGTGACAAAGAATAACTAAAAAATGATTTCAGATTTACGAATGAGATTGGTATATCACCATTTCACTAAACTTGCAGATTTCTATCAAGTTTTGTGCAAGATCTATTCAGAGGTCTGTCGGGCCGTCTATTCGAACAAAAGTAACACGATAACAGCAAAACGAAGGGAGAGAAAAATTCAGCACACTGATTTAATATCTACCGTGCAGATATCTATCAATTTTTTTAAAGCCAAATCCAACAAAAGGTTAAACAACTGTCACTCTTGGCCTTTAGAAGCAAGATAATTCAAACACCCAATGAATTAAATAAATAAAATTTACTATACGATCTAATGGCGACAATTGCACTTCTGTATCAAATTTGAATTTCTACTAATCGGCAAAAATTAAAGTACATAATATCTATTCAAAATACTGTTTGTGTAATAAATGAATCCCAGCAATTAATCACCAAATATAGTACATTATGAGCTCTTTTATAAAGCAAAGGCAACATTTTAATAGAAAGTATACGAGAGGGTTTCGAGGTGGTTAAAGTTAGTTAAAAACTAACCTAACTAAAATTTATTATCAAATTTGTTAGAAAAGCTGTATACTTAGTTTCAAACTTTTAGGACAGTCAATTGATCCGTCTTCTCGTACTCCCATGTATTCCAAAAACATATATATATATTTTATCCAGGAAGGTCTGAAATATGAAAATTCGTCAAAATCCGATGTTGAATTTCTGGCAGTCAAGTTAATTCCCCTTTTTATACTTTGTCTACGAACGATTAATTTATCGTTTCAAAATTTCGTAATATTTTTATTTTGTAGTACTATTACCACACTTTTTGTTAAGCAAAAAAAAAGAGGAAATATTATAAAATTCGTTTCTTAATATTATGTAATATTCCGTTATTTTTTGCTTTTGATTATAACATTACATAAATTTTTATGATTGAAAATTGTGGTTATTTATCTAAGTTAGTAATAATTTTAAAATGAATACCAAGTTGAAAGATATTGTTACGAAATTTTCTTTACCGGGGTTCGTTTGGATAGTGGGAGTGATACGGTGTGGAGAACGCTCAATAATCAGGCAGAAGTAGAATAAAAACAACGACGTTTATTTACACGAAGACACACAGGACAGCACAAAAGCGACAACTATATACAGCACGGAAGACGATTATCTTCACCCGAGACGTGTAGCATACAACCAGAATCTACTGCGGACAGTAGCGCACAGCTCAGTTCAGCACTAGCTTGACTCCGTCGCTTCCGACTTCTCTGTCTTCTACTTCTCCGACCCTGGTTCGGATTACTGACTTGCTTCTACCTTCGGACTTCTCCGTCGTCTGCTCTGACCACTGGCTTCGTCGTCTCGACTCCGCTGCTCTCGAACTCGGACTACTCCGTCGTCTCCGCTTGGCAGCGGCGTCCGCTTCCTTTTATAGGTCTCAGAAGGCGGGGCTAGAAGCCTCTCAACCAATCAGGAACGTTCGAGGCGTATCTCGGTTCCTATTGGACGGATCGAGAAAATTCTCGAAGTTTCGGGTATAATCTATTTTGGCGCCAAAGTCGCCAAATTGGTCGCCAAGTCGCCAAATGGTCGCTAAGTTTGTCGCCAAGCTCTGGGACCTCCGACACGCTAGTCCCAATCAGATGACTGTAAAACTTTCTTTCTATTGATGGAACAAACTATGCTGGGAAGCCGAATTGCAGGTTTGTAACAATATGTAAATATAACAAAATCTCAGAAGTTGTAAAACTGTGATTCATTGCTGCTTCTATTGATATAATTAAAATAAACTTTTTTTTATATAGTTACAAAGTATTTAGTCCATTCGCGCGAACAAAGTATTTAGGAATAAAATTATTCTTGTGTAGAAAATTGTTTAATTCATGTGTGATATTTAATGTATTTTTCATTATGTCTTATTCCCCTTATTGTTATCATCGCATTAGCATTGATAAGATGAGCATCACATTAACGGTGATAAAGATAATAGATGATGTATATCTATCTTATCAGCTGTAATGCCATTTTAATTATTTGTGTTGTGTTGAACTTCATGCGAAATGGGATAAAATATCCACAGCTGTTCCTATGTGCTCTGTATTGCAACGTTCAGAAAATTAAGGAGTCATTTATATTATCTTACAAAAAACATGGACGAAATTTTTTCTAGATTTTTGCCAACTAGAAAGCAAAAATCTGATTATAATTTATTTTTAAAAATTGCTTTAATGTTTCAGTGTATGAATGTTCAATGTATTTTTAAATAACAGAGCCAAATTTAACCAAATTTTGCACATTTATGATATAAGAAAAAATAACGCTATCCATTATTCTGAGTGCAAAATTTAATTAAGTAACTGGATTGAAAATTAATCATAAACTTGTCATTTTTCCGTCGTAGCGTCAAAGCAAATAACTCCACAAATATATTTTAAGACAACTTATATAAAATGTTGCCTTTTCAATCCTACTAATTTCATTTCATAAATTTCATAGTTGATATAATAAATAAATAAGGATTTTGAAATAAGAAATTTTGAGAATAGGAATTATTCCGTGATCCGGCATTTTTTAAGGTTGAAGAGCAAGAATATTTATGAAAGATTTTGACAAGAAACATTAGCAGGATTCTAAAAGAACACTAAAAGAGAAGCTTAAAAGCAAACGATTAATAATTTATGCCAGGAACAAAAAATTAATTTTATTTATTTTCATGTTTTTATTGCTGAAAAATCATTTAATTCATTGTTTCTAAATATTTATCATTTTTTTTTCAGCATTTCTGAGCAAAATTTATATTTTTATAATAAATGTTTATAATTTATAGAAAGAATCAGCTATCGATGAGTTTTAAAATTCATATGCTTCAATAATTATCTTAACTATCTTTTTTTATTCGAAAATATTTCAGACGATAAACGGATATCGTGTAGTATAATGTTTTATACAAAAGTAGTTTTCACACTAAAAATATTAAATGTGAAAATATTTCAACCTAAAATGACGCCGAATATAAAAGTTGAATAATAAATATATGTAATGCCATGCTAAGGTTTTTTTATGTATAATGTATCAGACATATTTAATGATGAAAAGTGATAAACAATAAAATTTCTTATGGCATTTTCCTCGCTAAAGTGTCAAATATGGAAATTTTATGGTATAAAAAAGTGAAAATAAGTGAAATAGCTCAAAAACATGTGCAGAGATATCCTGTTTGTGTGATTTTTTCCCATCATTTATTGTTTCTACATTTATTGTGGCATTTTTGGTTCTAATTTATTTTTCAATAATATTTTGAATGATGAATCTTACTTAGTCTAACTAGTTAAACCAGTGCTAAACGATGCTACAAATACTTTCTAAGGATGATTTATAGTTTGTAACACCATGTAGCGGAACATCGATCTTGAAGCTTTCATTGTGTAAACATTTGCGGATGATGTCCCAGTCATTACTGGTATTTCCCTATCCGAGTCAAAGGATATGGAATGATTCCTCCAATTAAATCTTCAGAGCTTCAAGAAACGCTGCGGTATTTTTAACAGGAACAAGAGTAGATTTATTTTATACCAAAAAAAAAGAACAAAACAAGTGAAATTAACTGAACAAGCAGAAGTAACTCTTTCGATTTGGGAAAGAAATATTAAATTCTTGCCGGTTACATTACATAGTGGACAGTGAAACAGCAATTCTTACATATTGAACATTTGGTGCAAATCATTCGTCCACGTCAACATATGATAATACATTATACGTCGATAATTTTTTTCTTGCTTTTATCAAACAAATAATAATGTTTTACGACTCATTGTTTGAATTAACAAATTAGAACAAAAAATACTACCTTTGTGGCAACAATATCTTGCATTATCAATTGGTCTACTACACCCATCAAATATTGGATTGATTTTACTTTAGTCAAATATTTAGCATATCGTTTAGAAAACACGCTTGCCGCACAAATTAATGAATTTTTTGATTCAAAAATAGATTCAAACGTTTTGAGTCAAGTTTTGCGCATCATGGTGTCCATTCCTTTATTAATAACAGATGCTCAAATGAGCGATCTGCAGTTGCAATACAAGCTTCACGTCGGCGATGCATAGAATCCCGCACACGTTGGAATATTACGAACGTCTGCAGCTGCAGCACTGATTCGGAAGACGAGATGTTCCGGTGACGCGATGGCCGTCTCGTATACGATACCTTTTAGCTGTCCGCAGAGAAAAAAAATCAAAGGACAAATCTTAAAATTTTGGAGGCCAAGAGCCTGGCCTCCTGTTGCCAATCCATCAGTTCGGAAAGGCAGTATCCAGGTAGTTTCGTACATTCCTGGAAAAATGAGCTGGTGCTCTGTCGTGTGCTGGGACCACATGATGCCTTAAACATTTGCTGGCACATGTTGCAGTAAATCAAGCAACATCTGCTGGAGGAAGATGAGGTACTTTTGTCCATGTTGACGCAGATACGACCCAATTAAGTGATCGTGGATCATTCCTGTCCATACATTCACGTAGAATCTTTGCTGGCTACCACTCGATGTGGATTTACTGCATCCCATACATGATTGTAGTGCATTTTAAATACGCCATCACAAGTGGATGTAGCTAAATCCATGAACAGTAGAGATGCTGCAAACTGGGGCTGTAGTATGCTCTGTTGCCAGAACCGAAGTGCAAATGTTACACGTTGTGGAAAGTCAGTTGTCCGTAACGCCTGCACCCGATGGAGATAGTAAGGATGTAACTTTTCCTCATGCAGCACACGCCATACCGTCGTATGGTGGACCCCTTGCTCCTGAGCTATTGATCGCCGGCTTCATTCAGGCTGGTTGTCCACTGCCTCCAGGGTTGCTTCTACTCGATTTGTCTTTCTCGTGTTCCGTGGTGGACCTGTATCTTGTCTTTCGCTGCGAAATGAACCTGACTCTGAGATTTGCCTGTGTAACCGTTGGAATGTTCTTCGATCGGGTTGCGCCCTGTTCGGAAAACACATCCGGTAAAGGCTTACCGCTTCTCTGTCGTTGTCATTTGCTCATCCGTGCTTGAAGACCATATCTGCCTTCTTCGAATTCGAATAGCGCGGCATCTCTGTAAGAGATAGCGTCAGAATGATGGACTCTTCGAGAGACGGATGTTTTATCTATCTCAGATGAAGCGCCCTCTCGCGGCTTTCTGATCCCACATTATATGGGGAAAGTTGTTTGTTTTAACGAGTTCTATCACCTCTTATAGTACAGACCATTAGTTTTGCAACACCCTGTATATCTATTGTCTATAGTGTTATAACAAACAATATTTAATGATTAAAATTTCTTTTCATTAGTCAACATTGTTTGACATATGAGGTTTTTCAGATATCCGAAAAAACTTTATAATCACTGATTTATAAACGACTGAAGATAAAAACTAACAATGAATGATCTTCACAAAAAAAGCTTGAAAACTCCCTAATAAGATGTTATCCCTCTCATCATAAAAATAATGGACTTTGGGCAAGTCCATAAGAACCATGAATTCGAAGAATTATATATTCATATTTCTGCATGTTCGACGTTTCTACCAAGTGACGTCACTTTCAGATGATGCAACTAATTTATTATTTACTAGCCGCCTTTGGCTACCAGTTGGTTCGCCAGTATTACTGCTAGCTACAATTTTCAATAAAATATTTTAAGTAACTGATCTCTTAATAGATTCTCAAACAAAACATTTTTAATCTTCAAATTTTGATAGTCATACCAAACTTATACTATTTAGCTCGTTTCGTTTAATTTACTATATATATTTTGCTAATTTGATGTCATTTCCGGTAAAACTTCAACTTTAAATTAAAGTGGAAATGATGAAATTGCAATTAATATAAAGAGATTTTTTAATAAAACCAAGCGTTTTATTTTATTTATCATAATTATTGTTATTTATTAATTATTATTATTATTGAATATGAGTATTGCAAACAGAATCGCTCGGTATTTAAATCTTATGTGAACTACAAAATATTTTTCATAATTTATGTAATATCTAAAACAATAATTCAACAAAAATTTCTCAGATTCAGCATAAAATTCAGTTTTCACTTTTGCTTTCAAAAGGATTGAAATGAAATCAATAATAATAATTTGTTCCGTCCTATAAATATATTTCAAAAATTATGAAGTCTAAATTTAATGCAGTAAGGTATCATATTCTGAGAAATATTCTGGGCACACCAAATTTTAAATAAATGAATGAATGTTTCTATTTTACACGATCATCTAAGACGTATTTATGAAGTTTTGAATGTTAAAAATTTAGAAAAACTCAACCTTTTCGTAATCTTAGACCAGTTAATCTTGAGAAACCTGCGCGCTGATTGGCGTATTTTCTTTGAAACGATCGATGGGAAATTTAAAATTATCCTTTTTTATTGAATAGTGATATTCAAATTTTCATAAATCAGTCAGTTTAAGTGATCGATTTAGTTGATTGGAAATTAACATAAAATATAATCATTTTCCATTTAGACCATTTTAGCATATCTGTGTCTTACTAAAGGTTTACAAATTATTTGTGTGGCCCTGATTTGAATGGATATCCTGTTCATATTAAACAAAACTTGCCTTAAAATAAAACTGATTTATTGGATTATTAATATAGAGAGTGTAAAAGATCATAAAATAATTTTTCTTGAATTTATTTTTTAGAAAAAAATAATATTTCATGTTTGTTTTCTTTCCTACAGACACGTGCCGAAAATTATATTTTTGCAGATTTCATTTTCAAAAAGATTTAATTTATTTTTAATTGGAGCTTTAATCAATGTGATGGCAACACTTTTAAAAAAGCCAATTTCTTCCCATGAGTGCGAAACGTGCTCGTGCAGCTTAAATTTAAATTTTTATTTTTTACGAAAAATATTATTGAAAAACATAATTAAAATATTTATTTAGAAATTTATTAAAAATAGAAATTTAATTTTAAGGTTAAAACATTGGTATCATTGAAAATATAAATTTTTGATCCTTAACCTGATGTATAAATCTTTTTTGTGCGGTAATATTTTTGGAAGTTATAGCAGAAACACGTCAAAATTTCGCTTAATTTTTAAATAAATAAAATTCTAATTAAAAATTCGAAAAAATAACCCCCAGGTGCACATTCCCGGCCTTCAAGGTATACACGTGCCAAATTTGGTAGCTGTAGGTTGAATGGTCTGGCCTGTAGAGCACCAACACACACACACACACATTGAGCTTTATTATAAGTATAGATTAAGATTTTCAAATGACGTAACTCATTTATAGTTTGCTGTCCTACTTTTAATTTATTAATCTCGTTCCCAAAAGAATTGCGAGAATATCTTTTGGTGTTTTTGAAATTGTTTTCAGTTTAAATTGCCGAATTCATGCGATATGCAATATATGTTTATTTTTTAACGGTCTTTTGTGCATTTTATTGCCACACTCTTACGAATTGTTATTGTTTTTCAAAGAGTCTATACAGACGCTATAAATATTTCAATTTAATTTTAAACTCAAGCTTCATTATCTTCTTTTGTTTTACCATGCATAATATTCCAGTTATAACGAATTTACGATCAAATGACTTGCTACTTCTTATTTCTTACTTGATACTTCTTATTTCTTACTTGCTACTTCTTATTTCTTACTTGCTACTTCTTATTTCTTACTTGCTACTTCTTATTTCTTACTTGCTACTTCTTATTTCTTACTTGCTACTTCTTATTTCTTACTTTCAACTACCATATTATAAACAAAAAATACCGCATATGAATCTTTTTATGCTTTAAAAGCACTTTTATCGATTGATTTTATGAAAACAAATAGTGGTTGTCAGAATGTTATTGACTGTCTGTTTCATCGCTAAATATTCATTATTTATAAATAAAATCAAAAAGGATTCAACTAGATTAAATTCACAATTTTATTCGCAGCTCGCATGTTACATAGCTCAAGCGTCCCGGCATAAAATAGTAATTCTCTAATCTTTTGCCTCGTGCTCATTGGCGTATAGGTAAGCACGCACATTGAGAAATCGGCTTTACCACAACTGCAACCAAAATTTGACACACAATACAATTTTAATAACCTGATTTCATACCAAATTTCCTTTATTTAGGTCAATGCGTTTTTGTGTTATCACTTATAATTGCGTACAAATGTACAGAGGGGCAAATGTTCAAGTCCTGGATGAAATCGGCACAAAATTTGCCGCGAATCTAAACTTAAAATTCTAAAGCTGTGTATCCTCCCCCCCCAAAAAAAAATTATTCATCTAGTTCTTTTTGATTTGTAGTTGCATGTTCACCTGCACTCTAGAAGATTGACACATTTTCCCTGAATGGATTTTGTCCAAGATTTTATAGAAATCTACAATTTGATATTTACCCTTCTAGATCAAATCGTATTCATGGACAGACAGACATAATTCCAAAAATATACTTTTATGGACTCGAGTTTGGAAATGATTTTGAGTTTTGAAACGAATTTTGAAAATATACTTTTATGGACTTGTTTCCATATTTCGCGTGCAAGAAAGTAAAAGAAGGCCATTTGGATAGAACGCATTGAAATGAAACTGGACTTTCTTGTCACAAATCATTAAGTAAAAAGAGTATTTTACAATTTAAATCGTTGTTTCGGATGTTTGGGAGCATCCTTTCTGATAGCTGAATATAAATATTGTTTACTATTGCGTAAAGAATTTATCCTTTTCAGAAGAGGAGATATTGAACATTGGTAGGCTGTT
>JAPMOR010067636.1:69929-85319 GCA_026543865.1 Argiope aurantia | reverse complement strand
TCATCATTTTCAGAAACAAAACTTTTCAGAAGATAAAGATTACCGGAAATGGGAAAAAAATATTGAAAATGCTTTTATCTGCAGCCATTAACATCGCTTTGGCGGATACTTGTAAGAATTCTCAAAGTTCAATACTGTTCATTCTGTTTTGACGCAGTTTAACTGAAAATTTATATACCCACCTAGCACATACAGGTTCTCAGTTAGACAGATTCAGACAGAAACTTGTGTTTTATTAGTTGTTATTTGATAAAATGAGAGGAGTTTCAAAAGGGATTAATTTGGGGAAAGGAAGCTCGTATATTTTTATTTTCTCGCATAAGAAATATGCAAAGAAAAAGTACTGTAATTGTAAAAAAAATCGTATTTCGATGAATACTCATATTTCAGACCACCGAAAATCCGAAAAAATAAATTTTTCGAATTGTATTTGTCTGTGAGAACAATAAAACGACACTTTGAGCAGACGAATGAAATTTGGCATATGGTATTAATATCAAATTTAAGCATTTTTGAAAAATTTTATAATAGTTCATTCACAGGAAGTCTGACTCACTTTCCAAGTGCAAATCATTATAATTACAAAATATAAAGATCTAGGGGATAAAATCTAAACAAGCTTAGAGTCTAAATTGTAAATCGTAATTTATCCTAATTTTTGAACCAAATTTATCAAATTTCTGTCAAATTTTATAGTAATTTATTCGCATAAAGTGTATCGACTGTCCAAATGCAAGTCAGTATAACTGCAAAATGCAAAGATCTTAAAGTATTTAATTTGGTGCATTGATTTAGAATATCAAATGAAAATCGTTATCAAATTTTGAACAAAACCCATCAAAAAGTTGTCCATTCCTTTGTACGTACTTCCCCGTGCATGTAAATGTGCTAAATTTTAAAAAAAACGCAATAATTTAAATAAATGAAATTTGTTACACAATTTTAGCATCGAAAGTCCAGGTTATTACTAAAATTTGAACGAAATGTGTCGAAGAGGAAACTATCTGCAAGTATGTACTGCGGAAGCATGTCAACGTGATTATTCAAAAACCCAATGACTTAAAAATATACAATTTGATACGTGATTTTGCTGATAAAATTGTAGTTCTGAGTTGCATTTGAATTTAATCGATAGAAAAAGAGGCATTAAAATGCATATTCATTTTTTTCTTTATTACTATGCAGAACCTGACTAAGGCAGGGGCATACGGGGCAGTTGCCCGTGGACCCCACATCAGAGGGGGGGGGGGGCCCTAAATCGAATAGAAAATTTATTTTAAGTTTCCTTCTTTAATGGACTTTTTTTAAATAAAATATCAGTACAGTGTAAAATCCGTCAGTTTTATGTTACATTCTACCTTAATCTATCGTATGAACGCAAAAAATCTATATTTTGTAAATCCATGGCTTTCTATGGCGGAATTCAGCAAAGTTTTTCCTTTACCTTTCTTAAATAATGAAGTTTGCTTGGTTTGTATGCAATAAATGCAAGAAATAATTAAATACTCCTACATAAGAAAATAACTGTTGAGAAATTTGCATATTTTTCATTTAAAAATGCACTAATATTTAGTTTATGAGATTTAGGAATTTCTCTTATTAACAGCTGCTTAAGATAATTGTAGAAAGCATTCTGATATAAATCTTGCTTTAGCATTTAGTCAGATTGCATTTTAAAATCAATGGTTAAATATGATACTTCCAGTTAAGAGTGTTTTTAGTTTTAAGTGTAAATAGCATTTTAAATTAATTAACTGAAAATATCATAGACAAGTTCTATGCACTTCTTTGCACGGTTCTTCATTACCGAAGTAGTGTGAAGAAAAGGAAGGCTCCCAAAGAAGTTTTTGGCCCGGGCCCTAATTAGGCTAGTCGGTCCCTGGTACTATGTAGCGTTCAATTATATGTGGGATGCTGACAATAAAACTCCAGGGCAGTTGGGTCTACAGTCATGCCCAAGGTTCACAATTTTTATGCCCAGGGAGAAGAATAACTCTTCTGTTATGGAATTTTCAAAAGATTATCGGGTAAAATACTACCATTAATGCCTTGTGGAATTTTCTCATGAATTAATTTCATGATGCAGTAGCTGCATTCTAAAATAACCAAATGGGAAAAAAATATCTTGAAATTCCGAATAATATGTTTATTAATGTGAGCAATTATCAATCCAGAAATAAACAATATGAAAATTATCTATATAAAATTTCCTGAATCTTTATAATAAAATATACATTGTATTTAGAGCGCGCTAATGCTGCTACAACTAAAACACAAATGAGCTTAACCAAAATAGAATTAAAAATATTAAGTTTATAGTCAAAAATCAAAAAGAAAGATAAAAAAAAATCCGGCCTGAAGATTTTTTCAAGGGTCACCCTCAGGCAAGGATTCAAACCAGGGATTTTTTCTGTGAGGGGTCTGACTCTTGTCCAACAAACTGACCCCTGGTGACCCGAAAATCTCAGAAAATTGAGGCTTTGGAGACAAAATTAGTATCACAAGAATAAAATAATTATACTAAAACAAGTAACTGGTTTGAATCCTTGCCTGAGGGTGACCCTTGAAAAAGTCTTCAGGCCGGATTCATTTTATCTTTTTTTTTTTGATTTTTGACTATAAACTTAATATTTTTAATTCTATTTTGGTTTATTAATGAAAACGATTTTGTATTACCTTAACTATCACTATACTTTTCATATATTTCGTGATAAACATTGAAAGAAAATTGTGTGACATAAAATAAAAGCTTTTTGCATGACATCTAACAATGTTAAATTTTTATTAAACGGTTTTTCGGAAACAATTCATTAAACAGAAAATATTTAGTTTCTGTAATTGGTATCCTAAAACTAAAAAAATCGCCCTTCTCTTTAAACTTGCATGCAACGAAGGATTAATTTAGATTTTAAATGAAAGTTTATTCAAGCTTTCAAAAAAATTTAAAATGCAGAAAATTTCATTGTCATTTATATTTTCTTTTAATGACTTTAAATTACTTTTTTTTTCTTTTAATTCCCTATTTACCTTATATATTCTTATGAAATTTTGTAGAATTGTTTTATACATTATTTTGAATGCTCTGAACTAAAAACTAAGATATAAATGCAGTTTTAGATGGTTAAATGCAGTTTTACAGTTATTCATATACAAATTGAATTAATTTTTTTCAAAAAATTCTTGTTTATATTGCCGCATTGAAGAAAGACTGTCGAATCTCCATGGCCAAATGGTCATGGCACTGGTCTTGTGATCAAGAGGCCTAGGTTCGAATCCCGCTAGAGACACTGAGATTAATGGTATATGTAAATACTTAATTCCTTGATTTTATGTTTTCCTTTATTTCATGTTCCAGAAGATACTGGACATTTCTTTCGTTTACCAGACAAGTGTTCTGGACTTTTCTTACCGTCTCCAGAAGAGTATTCTGGAACTTTCTCTGCTTGAATAAAAGCAGAAGATTTGTCAGTTACTGTATTCTCAGTTCTGAGTTCAGTTAATAAATTGGTTTAGCTCTACCTCTTGCGTGCGTCATTGAATCCAACACTAGAATATCTACGTGACAATATAATTGTTTTAGCCATATTTCAGCATGCATTCGATATTTCAAAACATTTTAGTTCTAAGCATGCATATTGGTTATTACAATGTTCTCCTAAAATATTTTTAATATCTACTTGTAATTTTTTTTTCTCTACGACCTCTGGTGTAACAGTTAATATTTTTCCTCTAAAATTGTCCCTTTTTTTTCAAAATGTTATTAAAGCATTTTTTTATTTTTATTTTTGAATATTTACCATTATTCTGTGACATATTCAAACTAAATCTAGAATAAAAACAAGCATTTGAAGCATATTTAGAAAAAAAAGGTACCGAAAGGTTTAAAAGCTTTTTGTATGACATCAAACAATGTTAAATTTGTAATAAACGGTATTTCGTAAATGATTCATTACTAAAAGATTCGTCTTTCTCTTTAAATTTGCATGCAATGAAAGGATTATTTTGGATTTCAAAAGAAAGTTTATTCAAGCTTTCAAAAGAATTTAAAATACCGAAAATTTCTTTGTCATTTATATTTTCTTTTAATGACTTTAAATTACTTTTTTTTTCTTTCAATTCCCTATTGACCTTCAAGAATAACTTTTTGATCGCTATCATTAATAAATTTTCGAAATATTTTACGAAGTTAATTACATGCCAATTATTTCTGAGAAACTTTAATTATTTATTTATTTATTCTGTGTATGTTTTATTTTTGCAAATAGTTTAAAGAAGCTGCTTAATTCTTGGAAGAAAGTTTGTAAAAGCGAATTCAAAACTGATTTGAATATTGAACATAGTTGGAACCATTCGACCTTTTTATTTGTTTGTAAAATTTTTACTTTTTATATCTTAAACAATAAATTTTGATGAATAATTTTAATGAAAATGTGAATTTTTATCCAAAAGCTTTAAATCCAATATTAAAATGAGTTGAAAAGGCTTTTTTTAAATTATCGGTGTGGTAAACAAGATTTATCTGGGTAAAACAAGAAAATTAACCTGCATTTCTTAAGTTTAAAAATGTCCTTGCATGGTTTCTTATAATCATAATGAATATGATGTCAAACTACGAAATTTTTTTTGCAAGAATGATAAAAATGGATTGCCTTGAAACAAAAATTTTATAAAAATACAATGCCAGTTGCTTCATCATAGTAATTTTTGACTTCGAGTGATAATTGAAAAAGAAGAGAATAGAATATTTTGAAATTTTTATATTTCTGCTAAAATTTCAAGAATAATATTTCATGATAATCATGCTTTTTACAAGCTGAATTTTAACTGTAAATTGCACAACGAAGCATTCATGATATAAAAAAAACCCTTTAAAAGGTACTTAATTAGATCTCAAGTTATTTAATTCAACACATAGCTACTTATTGGATAAATAAACTTTCATTGAAAGTAGTTTTAAAAAATAGAATTTTAATTATAAACTAATCGAAATATCACCGTTTTGCATCAATTTCAATGTATATTTTTGCATTAAAACCATTCTTGTACTTCTTTAAAATTTAAAAAAAATATTTTCATTGATATTTTCATTTTGTCGTACAATTATTTCCGAACAATTTTTCTCTGACTTTAATAAATTTTCAAAGTATTCGTAGTATATTTTTCGACGATTATTTTATTTGTTTTAGCATCTGCGCTTATACACATTCGCATTGGAATAATATAAAAAGCATTTACTTTGTGTGTATACATATTAATGTAAAAATATTAATATTATTACGGAAAGTTCTCCTCACACTATTCGAACGTAGTGTGTCTATGGTGACACAAACAACAAGCCTAATTAACAAATAACGACGTTTAGTAACACGAAGACACGAATACAGACGACAAAGACACAACTGAGATGTACACAAGCGCAGTACTAACAACAAACAGCAGCACACTAGTAGCTAATCGGTAGTAAACGTAAACAACGATACACAAAGCGTCCAAACAGAACTCAGCAGGAAGAAAGATTCATGGCCCTCCAAACGTCTGCCACCAGTATCTCTTCGCTTTAGCTGTACGCCACTGCCGACACCCAACTGTACGTCTGGCTACTCAGCACACGATTTGATGTTGCATAATTCACTAATCGCTTGAGTTCCACTCAGTGCTTATGCTTTGTAAGATTCATCCACCTGATTCAATACTGATTAAATATACGACTAACTTCGGCTTAAGCTACCAGCCTTTTATAGCTTCCGAGACGAGGCACAGAAAGTTCTCGAAGAATTACTATAATTCGTCTCCTATTGGTACTGTCGCAAAAGATCCTAGTGATTCTAGAATAATCCATTTTGTCACCAAACGATCGCAAAGTTTGTCATCAAGCACAAGGGCTATTTATCCGGCATTGGATTAACATCCAACAGAGCTGTCTCTAAAACTGCCTTTCTTACTTTGTAAATAATTGAGCAAGGATGCATCATTACAAATTCGTAACAATGTATTTAAAAATCAATTATTAAAAATAATATAAAAATAGATGGATCAATCCTAAGACTTTATTTTACTACAATGCCAAGAAGAAGTAGAATATCACGCCAAACCGTAACCAAGAAATGAAAGCTTGTTTTCTTTCTCCTTAAACCAGTCAGGTGTGTTTTCTTCGGTTATTTCCAAGAGATGTGAGTGATGTCGTAAATACAGGGTGGTTAAAAATTAATATTCCAACGTTGCAGGTCTCTTAAAAGGAAAGAAAAGAAAACGAAGTATAATCTTGTTGTTCATCGGAAATTAAATATAACAATCCAAAGTTTGAATTCAACACACTTATAAGTGCTTGATGGCGAAGCACTCCGAAAATACGAATGATGGCAATAATTCATCTCAGAATTTTTTCTGCAAACTTAATGTGATGTTTTCAAAAGATATAAAGAGGCCGCGGTGGCCTGGTGGTAAGGTCTCAGCTTCGGAACCGGAGGGTTTCAGGTTCGAGACCCGATTCCACCGAAGAACCGTCGTGTAAGGGGGTCTGTTGCACGTTAAATCCGTCTTGACCAAACGTCCTCCCGCTGGTGTGGTGTGGAGAGGGGGGTGCCAGCTCAGGTGTCGTCCTCATCATCTGACCGCGGTTCAAAATGACGAGGTCCGTCCCAAAATAGCCCAAGTGTTGCTTCAAACTTGACGTTAATATAACTAAACTAAACTAAACTAAACTTCAAAAGATATAAATATGAGTGTATAGCGATACTTGTTTTTGTTTTTTTCGGTGTTATATCAAACTGCAGGTGCTTGTTTGAAACTTATAAACGGACGTTGATAAACTTAAGACATGCGTATCTGTGTCCTTTCATCCTAACGTTAGCCATGGAGAAAAGAATTGAGGTGTGTGTTACCATGCCGCTGTGTTATTCTTCATATTTTTGGAAGGACTCGCATTCAACCCTTTAAGCTTTCAGCTGTTATATTTGATTTCCAATGAACAACAAGGTTATAATGTGTTTTCTTTTCTTTTAGTGGACCTGCGATGTTTGGAAATTAATTTATAATTACCCTGTAAATTACCCTGTCAGTTGAATAATTACCCTGTCAGTTGAATATAATTACCCTGTCAGTTGAATTGACAAGCAAATACAAGTGTTCTGTGGATTGGGAAAACCGGATTTTGTTGATTCTCTAATTTTAGGCATTAGTATATTTCACATGAATTCTCCCGCCAACATTTTTGAAGTCGATCATTATAGAGATGGGTTTTATAATCTGGGCAGATATATTGCATAAGCCTGCAAACCTCTGCTATTTGAAGAAAGGATCAGTGAATGCTCAAACCAATTGTTATGATAATATAGTTTCTTATGGGAGTAATTTTCTCAGTGCTACTGGACATTATCTCATCTTCCAATTCCTTGCAAATCTATTGTCACACATTGCGTGGGTTGACGATCTTTTTATTAAAAATGAAAGAATGCATGGAGAGAAATTGCGTGTTCGACCCACTTTAAACCCCCTTCATGTACATGATGTGTAAAGGGGAGTTGCTTAGAATTGAAATTATATTATGGCATAGAACAGCGCAATCTTCTGCTGCTTTGCAAAATAAGCCCTTTCTTAACAGCAGAATTTATTTTAGATAATCTGATTGAGATTATATATAATCGCTGCTCTGCCTGCATTACAATGAAAAATAACCACGCTCTGAAGTTTTATAAAGGACACTGTAATAAAATTCGTTATGGTAGTTTTTCCAACTTCACCACAAACTATAAAATGATATATATTTCTATTGAATTCCGTATTTCTTCGTATTTTTGCGATTTCACTATTTTGTACATTATATTTTTAAAGTCGGTTTGTGTTTTATATTTACTCTTTTATTTAAATAAAACCATTACAATTATTTTTTTCACGATGCTGTTATCCTTTAATTTGTAAATACTATTGTATTTACACTTCTAAATATATAATAAAATTTCCACGAAATAGGTGTTGTATAGGAACGTAAAAGACATCTCAGATATTAAGCAGGTCTACTTTGTTTTTTCTTTGTTTCTTTTTTGAATTAATTTCTACAATGACTTTAAATTCCTTAATTCAAGACACTAGACAGACAAGTAATTTTATGCAGAGGAATTCTAAGAATAAACTCAAAACTCTCAAAAGATACAATTCTTTTCTTCCTGTCAAATATTTTAAATCTAAATTTAAGAAAAGAAGCAACTAAAGTTTCAAAAGTCGACTTTGTCACGCATTTCCAAAATCTTGTGTGTTACGTGTGTAACCTCTGCGCTCGATGGCGATATTCGAAAGGACTTACTTGCTTTGCCTTAACTAATCCAAATTGTGAGACAGATCCCCATTTGGAGTAAAAAACATTATTTAAATAACTCTCTGTGTTTTTATGAGTATGTTACTCACATAAGCGTGAATAAAATAATATTCATTCTGTAAATAGATTTTGTACATAATATGACTTGTAGGTAGATTTTGTACATAATATGATTTGTAGGTAGATTTTGTACATAATATGACTTGTAGGTAGATTTTGTTACATAATATGACTTGTAGGTAGATTTTGTTACATAATATGACTTGTAGGTAGATTTTGTACATAATATGACTTGTAGGTAGATTTTGTTACATAATATGACTTGTAGGTAAATTTTGTTACATAATATGACTTGTAGGTAAATTTTGTTACATAATATGATTTGTAGGTAAATTTTGTTACATAATATGACTTGTAGGTAAATTTTGTTACATAATATGACTTGTAAGTAAATTTTGTTACATAATATGACTTGTAGGTAAATTTTGTTACATAATATGACTTGTAAGTAAATTTTGTTACATAATATGACTTATAGGTAGATTTTGTTACATAATATGACTTATAGGTAGATGTTGTTACATAATATGACTTGTAGGTAGATTTTGTTACATAATATGACTTGTAGGTAGATTTTGTTACATAATATGATTTGTAGGTAGATTTTGTACATAATATGATTTGTAGGTAGATTTTGTACATAATATGACTTGTAGGTAGATTTTGTTACATAATATGACTTGTAGATTTTGTACATAATATGACTTGTAGGTAGATTTTGTTACATAATATGACTTGTAGATTTTGTACATAATATGACTTGAGGTAGATTTTGTACATAATAGGACTTGTAGGTAGATTTTGTACATAATATGACGTAGGTAGATTTTGTACATAATATGACGTAGGTAGATTTTGTTACATAATTCGACCAGTAGTTGATGTTGATGCATAATTCGGTCTATAAATGGATTTGAAGCATAATTCGACCAATAGACAGATTTGATACATAATTTTTATTTTGAGAATTTTTATAAAATTTTGGAAATAAACTCATGCAATTACATCTATCTAACTGGCTATATTTTTGTGTTTTCATCTTTACCTGCTGACTATTAGAGAATACAGAGGACTATTATACAGACAAATGCTCATCTAATTTGGGAAGGAATCTGTTATGCAAAAAAATACCTTCAAAATACATTTATTTAATCTTCTTTTGCTTTTATTATATTAACTCGCCACTGCAGGCAGACGCTTTTTCAAATGAGGTCTTCCTAAGCAGTTTTTAAGTGCCTCAGATTCGACAAAATGCTTAGATTGAATTTATCTTTGCATAATTTGAATATGTTACCTCGATAAAACAATATTAGAGAATTGCATTATTCTCCGATAAATGTAGATACATACCTAATAGGTCAGTCAAAGACGGAATATTTGGTACAAGTCTTGTCAAAAATTAAATGTTCTTATGCGTTCGAAACAAGGCCTAGGTATGTCGATAGTCATACTCTTTAGTAAAATGAGAAGCCGAGAAGACTCAATAAGATTGTATAATTTTAATTACACACATTTTGTTTAAGTTTATTAACGGCGATATTTTTTTCTTATTTAGAATAATCGCCACCGGCGACCATTTGGCTCGCTGAAAGCATTGTCTTACTTGATTCGAGATATATCTTTTAGATATAACTCCACGTTCATGATTTCACCAAATGTTTGGTTAATAATGTTACTTTTTTCATTATTGTCTTAATATTCTCCGTTCATTGTGTGCATTAGCCTTGCAAGTGGAAATCATTACATTATATTGTAATTAAAAATGTCATTGTCTAGTTAGTTTAGGTTCTAAATTGCACGGTACTGAAATTTAACTTTTTTATTTGTCTTAATAAATTTACACTTACATTAAACAGAATCCTTTTTTAGATTTTAATAATGAAGAAAATTAAAGCGATTAAGTCTTTTGGCGAAATGAGGAAACTATTTGAATTTCAGGATAACAATATAATCCATTGTTGAAAACAAGCAAAAAGTCATTTTTTTTTTAAAAAAAATTCCAAAATTTAGCAAAAATTTGTACGCTAACTAAATTGGTATAAAATTCTTAAATTTTAATTCCGTATAAAATTCTATTTTGTGCAATAATATTTTCTGATGTTATCACAGAAAAATATAAACATTCAGCTTAATTTTTGATTAATTAAAATTTCGAAAAAAAAAAGACCCAACTTCCATATTCCTACCTTTGAAGGTATACATGTGCTAAATTCGGTAAGTGTTGATCCAAAGGTCTGGTCTACAGAGCACCAAAACACGCACACAAATTCATCTTTATTATTAGTATAGATGTCTTAAGCGTCTTAATTTCAATTTCAGTTTTTTTTTTCTTATCCTGATATAAACATGAAACTTTTATTGTGTATTATCTAAACCTTTTATATACTATATATATATATATTAGGTCTACCGGAAAGTTCTGTCCGCTCCGGTTACAATCATAACTGGGGATGAAAAGTGGATTACCTATGAAAACATCATAAGAAAAAGGGCATATTGTGAACCCGGAAAACCTGCCCCCTCTACCTCTAAACCAAAGTTGAGCCTGAACAAGAGAATGTTGTGTATATGGTGGGACATTTGAGGACCAATACATCTTGAGCTGTTGAAACCAAACGAAAGGCTAAATTCGGAGAGGTACTGTCAGCAATTGGATAAATTAAAAACAGCACTCCAAGAAAAGAGGCCGGCGATGTTCAATAGGAAGGACATCATACTGCTTCATGACAATGCCAGGCCACATGCTGCTTTGGGGACTCGTCAGAAAGTCGCAGAGCTAGGCTGGGAAATTCTGTCTCATCCACCATACTCCCCGGACCTAGCACCATCTGATTATCACTTGTTTCTGTCCTTACAAAATTTCTTGCAGAGCAAACAATTCAAGAACGAAGAAGATATCAGACAAGCACTGGTTCAATTTTTGGCCTCTAGAGATAAGACATTTTTTAAAAATGGGATATACAAATTGCCATCACGCTGGCAAGAAGTCATAAACAATGATGGCAATTATATTATTCAATAAAGGTTATCCAAAGTATGAAAAAATTTATTCCTTTGTTTCATTCTAAAACGGACAGAACTTTCCGGTAGACCTAATGTATATATAATTCACCTGTCACTCTTAGTGCATAGTGAATGTCAATAAAATTAGCGTTATAAGTGAGAAATAAATATTTAAAAAATACAAAACAAACGATTATGAGAATGTCTACATTTGCCAGATATCGGTCTTTCGCAGAAGCACATGTAAGAAAGTAAATATCTTTGACATCCGCTAGACAAATGTATACATTAAATATTCTTTGCTATTTTACCATCTACTGAGCGCAACCAAATATTCAATCCTTTTACTTCTTCATAGTTCTGTTTTCAGTAAGTTGCTCGGGTTAATTTGAAATCCAATAAGAAAGTATTTTATATTACGTTAGGATTATTTTTCAATGCAAAATCCTCTTTTGAAGAAAATACATTACATTTTCACGCACAAAATCCTAAGATGAAGTAGGAATTTATTTATTTATTTTACTCTAAATAGTGAGTTTCTGTCACATTTTTCTCTTTTTTCTTTAGTTTCATACAATAGCTTCCCCTTTAGATTCCTACTTTTACACGCATCAACCAATTCACTAGCCTTTTTATTTCCGATAAAGGCTAAGAAAAATGTTTGTAAAAAAATCAGCCTGACGCAACCGTCAAAAACCTCTTTTCGATCGCGTTATAAGTTTTGGGAGAAACAAATGTTTCAGATGAAACGCAAAGGACTTGTTTGCTCTGGGCACAAAGCTCTTCGCCTGTCACCTTTGAAGAATGCAGCCATTTTTATTTTTATCGACAAAACTGTGGAAATATTCTCCCTTCAACTTTATAGTATACTAACACAGTGTAAGATAGTTTATGCTTTAATGCCTGAATATGGATTTTTTTTGTCTTTTCTTTTCTCTTATTGAGTGAAAAAAAATTCTACAAATCTACGGTATTGATAAGACAATGCAGCCATTTTTAATTTTATCTGCAAAACTATAGAAATTTTCAACTTTCTAGTATTCTAATACAGTGTAAGGTAAAGTATGTGACGAAATATACAAAAATGAAATGAAAAGATGAACAAAAGCACATTATTGTCATCTGTGAGTTTATTTTCCTTAAAAGAAATTAACATACACATATACACACTATTAGCATGTTTATTTACCACGGTAAGCGTAATGCAAATGTTTCAAGTACGCCCCACCCCGCATTAGATAGTTTTCTTATCGTTCACACAGTCTCAAAAGCCTCCTGAAACAAAGGTTGCTGCAGACTCCTGCAAAAAGAGATGATGGGGGCCGCGGTGGCCTGGTGGTAAGGTCTCGGTTTCGGAACCGTTGGGTTTCAGGTTCGAGACCCGATTCCACCAAAGAACCGTCGTGTAAGGGGGTCTGTTGCACGTTAAATCCGTCCTGACCAAACGTCCTCCCGCTGGTGTGGCGTGGTGTGGAGAAGGGGGTGCCAGCTCAGGTGTCGTCCTCGTCATCTGACCGCGGTTCAAAATGACGAGGTCAAATTGTCCCAAAATAGCCCTAGTGTTGCTTTACAACGAGACGCTAATATAATTAAACTAAACTAAAAGAGAGGATTTTCTCACTTAATGCAGACATAGTGCTTGGGGGATCTTCACAGTTGGAACACTTTCTCCTTTAACATTCCCCTTCCGTTGACACTACCAGAACGTCGAAATTTCGTAACAATAGACAGCATAGCTGTGTTACTTTGTGCCGTCTTATTAAACTTCTCTTGGAATTGTTCTGCCACCTTTTCCAAGTCGCGGTGGCCTGGTGGTAAGGTCTCGGCTCGTGAGCCATAGGTTTTCAGGTTCGAGACCCGATTCCACAGAAGAACCGTCGTGTAGGGGGGTCTGTTGCCCGTTAAATCCGTCAGTGCCAAACGTCCTCCCGCTGGTGTGGCGTGGTGTGGAGAGGGGGGTGCCAGCTCGGGTATCGTCCTCGTCATCTGACCGCGGTTCAAAATGACGAGGTCCGTCCCAAAATAGCCCTAGTGTTTCTTAAAACGGGAAGTTAATATAACTAAACTAAGCCACCTTCAACAAACTCGGTTCACCTTCACGGCAGCTTCCGTATGAGTGGAAACAATGCTCAAGCTATAAATACTTTTTCCTCCGTCGACAGACCCATTTCCAACGACAACTGCACAATACAACTTCCTTTTCACTACTGCATAAAATACAGTGTTCAAAAAATACAATATTGACACTCGCGCAGTGTATTTTTTGGTGCATGCTGTAATTTGTGTTTTGATGCCTGAATATGGATTTTAGGTGTTTTCTTTCCCCTGATTAAGACGCACATTTTCTACAAAACAACAATATTGATTACAAGACAAATTATGGAATTATATTTGTTTAGATAATTACTTTTGATTTGTCGTATTCAAATATTCTCAAATATGTATAGTTACTTTGGACTAAATGATGAGAATTCTTACACACAAACAGTTTATTTTTGACATTCAAGACGGGGTCGGCACATAAATAAAAATACAGAACAGGTATGCCCGAAGCACAGGGCGGCCATGAATCTCTAATTAATTTTAAACAACGTTGCCTGTCACAAAGGAATCAATTGGATGGCATCAGAAATAAAACTGGTTGAAACACAAAATAATATAATGAAATTAAATATACAATATATATATATATATATATATATATATATATATATATATATATATAATAAAATAAACATACACAAAAAATTTAAAATTAACCACAAAATGTAATAAAAGTATATATTAATAAAATAAACATACACAATACTATACAATAAATGTAATATATATTATTAAAATACAAACATTGTCATAATAGAACACATCCAAACAATATAGATAAACAGATGATTCGATCTTTTTACGAATTAGATCCAAGATTTAACAAGTATCTGCAGAACTGGTAGAAGAATCAATAAAAACTAGTGCATCTATCTAACAGCTTGGGGAGTCCCCACGAAAACGCAGAAGTGCAGTAAAACAATGGCATGGACTTAATAAACGTCTGAAGACGTACTGAAGGCAATTGACATCATAAATTTCGCATAGCTGTCCATAAATTTATAGGAGTACGATGTGTTCGAGATCCCTTATGAACAGCACGTTGTACGGTATTACAGATTTGTTCAATAATGTTAATGTTTGAGAATTTAAGTGATCAGTGGAAATTTTTAAAGTCAAAAGAATGTTTCTGGACCCATTCGGTAACAGATCTCAACGCTTGGAATTGGGAAAATCTGCTTGAGGCGGAAGTGAATGAAAAGGATGTTTATTTACCTGTCATTTTTCAGACTCATCTTTTGGGATATGAGGAGTTCCATATTGCGCTAATTGCGCCCAACACTTAGCATCTCGGTGCCAGCATCCGCCAATCCTTTGTTTAAATGTAAAGTCCCGAGATGCATGATGTTGTCTCCATACACATACACGTATAAGTTCAGCACTCATCCTGACTTCGGATTTTCGCAACCCTCAATGAGATGCCCTCAAGGAACTTATTTCTTATATCTTTCGGTTCGCAAAATTTTTCTTGAGTCCCTCCGGTTTCTTTTCCTATTATTGTTTCTAATTTCTCTCAATCAACGTCAATTCTCTTTGAATTGAATATTTCTGAATTAAATCTTTCAAATCCTGTCTTTAAATAATATTCCTTTTTACTTTTTCGCTTACGAAATAAATCGATCATCAAAAAATCAAAACGCGAAATTTTGTCAAAACTCCACGTTTCAGACCTACGAGATTTTGAAAAATATATTTTACACATTACATCTAACTGTAGCAAAGGTAACTTAAAAACACTTTGAACTAGATGAATTAAATTTGGTATACTGTCTTTACGCCAAATGTGTGAATTTATAAGTTAATAATATAAGTTCACACGATGATTCCAAAACGAAGAGAAATGGATGGTTTAGTTATATTAACGCCCCTTTTAAAGCAACACTAAGGCTATTTGAACCGCGGTCAGATGACGA
>JAPMOR010067636.1:57644-69919 GCA_026543865.1 Argiope aurantia | reverse complement strand
TTTACTTGTCAATGTACTCAATTCGGTCTCGATGTGTCTGACAGTCTGACAGTATATAATAATGATAAAAACGCCGATAACATAACACAACCACAAAACAACTGTTTTATGTATTGTAATAAGATGTTTCATCTATGTTTTCTTCAATTCATGATTAATTCATTGATTAATTTTTTCTCCTCAGTTACGACTGTCCTCCCATCAACGTCACACTTCCCAAGGTATACGACGACGCTGCGGTGGACAGGCCTTCAGAACATATCTACTGGTAAGATACTTCATACTTATATTCTTTATTCTTGCCACTCTCCTGCGGAAACAGCTTTTTAGATACGCATAACTTAAAAATGTTATCTTCAAGCACCCACAATGCAACTATGCCGATAGGTTTATTTATTAGAGTAATGGCTTTCATATTATATACTGTTTTCAAGGACTCTTCAAGGATCCACAATACAAATGGGCTCATATTCAACTTCTAATGTAGGGTCTCCCAAACTATGCACTATTTTCAAGGATAAATAATGCAAATATTCTCATATTCTATCTTCTACGGTAGGGGCTACCAAACTATACACTATCTTCAAGGATCCACAATGCAAATATGCTCATATTCTATCTTCTAATGTAGAAACTCCCAAACTATATACTAAGTTCAGGGGCCCACGCTACAAGAATGCTTATATTCCATGTATATCATTTAATGCAGTTGCTTCCAAACTTTATGCTATTCTTCAAGGATCCATAACATAAGTATGCTCATATTCTATCTTTTAATGCAGTAGCTCCCAAACTATACACTGTGTTCAAGGGTCCACATTATAAATATTCTCATTTTCTATCTTCTAATCTAGGGACTCCCAAACTATACACTATCTTCAAGAATCTACTATACAAGTATGCTCATATTCTAGGTTTATCTTCTAATGCTCTTAAACTTTTAAACACTTTGTGGTTTTTAATTTAGCTCCCGAACTTTTTAACATGCCGATCAATTTTTTTTAGAAACTGACCCTATAGAAATATCCTCGGTGCATTGAATTTTTCAGAGATGAATAGAATACATTTTTTCCGAAAGTAGTTTTTTTAGAGCAAAAAGAAAACTTTGATGAAAAAAAAAAACACATTTAAGGAACATTATTAAACATAATAAATATTTACACAATTGGTGACTGAAAATCCTTGAAATTAAGAAGTACGGAAGTTGCATTTTACGTTCATAATGGGAAAAAAAACTTTCTTATTAGGTGAGATGAATCTGAATTACAGCACAAAAATGTCACCTTATGCGAAGCCATAGATTAGAATAATGAAAAAGGGACCGATGTATCGTGTGCAAAAGAAATTGGTTCTTTAGATATGTCATCTGCACGTTGAAAAGGCATTTAATTTATTACTTTTTTAACTCTTCGACACGAGTCATCTGCTTGCGTATTGCGTTATTTTTTCTATCTTAAGTCGTCTCAGATACAATTCTGTAATCAAATTGGCTTTCGTTTATTTATTATCGTAGAGTTCTAACATTTACAATAGTTTCATATTTGCGATGGCAAAACAGCCTGTTTACTCATTTATTAGATAATCTTTTCATTTTTATCAAATTTGATTGTATATAAATGGTGCTATTCGGTGGGGAAATCGATAAAATTTGAATACACAGATCAGAAAATTTATAATTATGTAATATATAGAAATGAATTTTTGATTCTTCGTATTTCATTCGCTACCGCGCCGTTCTTCTGATTACGGTGAACTTTGCCAACTCATTGCTTACATTTGCGCGAAAGTTATAAGCATACTACAATTATTATATCTAAAGTTAAAAAAAATAGAATAAATATTATTTCTATTTCTCCTTTATATATCATTCAATTTCAATAAATGTATTCTTTGCCGACAAGAAAATAAATATCATTCTTCCTATCATTCCTAATTAAATAGGATGTTTATTTCAAATTTCAAACAATATTTCCAAAATTATTTCTTCTGCGGCAGCAACTTTCCGGGTACTAGATAGTAAATTGTAAAAAATATTAAGAAAGAAAAGTAGAAAATAATGAAAATAAAGTTTTTTAAAAGTGCGGTTTTATTAATATGAATTACTATTGTGAACTAAACGTCCTCTATTTCCTGACATTGCTACTTTTTCGATGATTGATTGGTTGGAATCCTCGCAATCGAGCAACCTATTTCTCTTGACCTTGCGAATATATTGGGCCGCGGTGGCCTGGTGGTAAGGTCTCGGCTTCGGAACCGTAGGGTTCCAGATTCGAGACACGATTCCACCGAGGAACCGTCGTGTAAGGGGGTCTGTTGCACGTTAAATCCGTCCTGACCAAACGTCCTCCTGCTGGTGTGGTGTGGTGTGGTGTGGATAGGGGGGTTCCAGTTCAGGTGTCGTCCTCGTCATCAGACCGCGGTTCAAAATAACGAGGTCCGTCCCAAAATAGCCCTAGTGTTGCTTCAAACGGGACGTTAATATAACTAAACTAACTAACTTGCGAATATATTAATTAACGCACCACAATATTCAATAAACACACCTTTTAACAATTCATAATGACTCGAAAATCATTGCCTAGTTCATTTCGTTTGATATATAATACTTTCATCAACCCTCAGACATAACTTTCATTATGCATCCTATCGATTACAGAATCGATATTCTCAAATCGATTGTTACCTTCGCTTTGTGCCGAGACACCATTCCTAATGATATTATA
The DNA here is from genome assembly GCA_026543865.1 of Argiope aurantia. Classification (NCBI taxonomy): domain Eukaryota; kingdom Metazoa; phylum Arthropoda; class Arachnida; order Araneae; family Araneidae; genus Argiope; species Argiope aurantia. The sequence goes on along the minus strand of JAPMOR010067636.1, from coordinate 67,196 downwards.
TCAGGGTATTTCATTATTTGATTAATAGTCTGCACTTCGACGCGATAACAGTACATTGTCTCCCGGCACTGCATTTGGTATTAGGACCGTGCTTTTCCTTGAGGAGTTGGAACGAAATAGAAACTGCTGAAGAATTAAATCACTTCTAGAACAATACAGAATCTGCGTAATGAAAATATGTTTCCGCAGTTTTATTTCATTACTTACTTTGTTCGTCCGGGTAATATTATCTTCATATATTGAATATATATTATACCATTGCAATATGCGGTATTTGCATGTATTATTCATTTTTTAGAAAAGAAATAAAAAAGCGGATTTTACTCATATACTCTATCTATTTTTTAAATTTCATTTTTATAATCACAGAATTTCATTCATAGATAGATGATGCTTACTAGCAATGACATTGAAGCTATACACATCTTACAAATTTCAAATACAAATGAAGGCTGTGGTGGCCTGGTGGTAAGGTCTCGGCTTCGGAACCGGAGGATTTCAGGTTCGAGACCCGATTCCACCGAAGAACCGCCGTGTAAGGGGATCTGTTGCACGTTAAATCCGTCCTGACCAAACGTCCTCCCGCTGGTGTGGTGTGGTGAGGAGAGGGGGTGCCAGTTCAGGTGTCGTCCTCGTCATCCGTCCCAAAATAGCCCTAGTGTTGCTTCAAACGGGACGTTAATATAACTAAACTAAACTAAATCAAATACAAATGGCAAAAGCAATAGGTAGCGTATGATTTTACAATCAGCGGAAGTGACATTTTAAAACTTTATTTTGTTTTTTAAGTAGGATTTAAGTAATCGAAAAGTAGATCCAGCAGAAATGGTCTCCCTAGAACTTTCTAGCGTATTCTCCAATGAAAATGAATTTGTATTTTAGACGCGTTTTCCCCCAACCGATTGAAACAAACATTTGCAGTCACAAAATTACATACCAAATTTTACATGTTTAAGTCATTGATTTTAAGCGCACATGGCAGTATAGACCGACAGACATTTCATCTTTCGTTGGATTTGGCTCAAGTTTAATTTAGTTATATTAACGTCCCGTTTTGAAGCAACACTAGGGCTATTTTGGGACGGAACTCGTCATTTTGAATCGCGGTCAGATGACGAGGACGACACCTGAGCTGGCACCCCCTCTCCTCACCACACCACACCAGTGGAAGGACGTTTAGTCAGGACGGATTTAACGTACAACTCTTACACGACGGTTCTTCGGTGGAATCGGGTCTCGAACCTGCAACCCTCCGGTTCCGAAGCCGAGACCTTACCACCAGGCCACCGCGGCCTGGATTTGGCTCAAAATTTGCTTGCTGGCAACACTATGGATGTTAAATCTGTGTACCAAATTTTATGCATCTAGTTCTATTCATTTTATAGTTATCTTGTTAACGTATATTTTAATAGCTAGAGAGACAGATTTTCTCTAAAATGATTTTACTCAAATTTTTTGAAATCTACTAATTTGATGCAAAGACCGTATAGCAAATTTCATCCTCTAGCTCAAAGTGTTTCTGAATTATCTTTGTCCCAAGCACAGGCATTTTCCAAAAAATTGTGTTTTTCAAACTCGGGAATGTCTGAAAAATAGAGATTCATAAAAATCTCGAGTTCGAATTTTCTTGACGATTGCTATACTTTCTCTGTACTTCGCATACATGCCCCAAGGGGGACACACCTCATAATTGAGGATGAGAAGCTTCCGGCATGGTGGTTGGTTCTTACCACCCTGGTGGGTACATAAAGGTTGGGGGTCGTCTCCTCCTAACGATGACATGACGTACTTCCTAAGGGAAGGATTGTACCGTGGCCGATGATGGCTCTTAGGGATCAACCATAGTTTCCGCTGCGGTCCGGCCATGCAGATGTGGCCGCGGTGGCCTGGTGGTAAGGTCTCGGCTTCGGAGCCAGAGGGCTTCAGGTTCGAGACCCGATTCCACCGAAGAACCGTCGTGTAAGGGGGTCTGTTGCACTATAAATCCGTCCTCCCTCTGGTGTGGTGTGGAGAGGGAGGTGCCAGCTTAGGTGTCGTCCTCGTTATCTGACCGCGGTTCAAAATGACGAGGTCCGTCCCAAAATAGCCCTAGTGTTGCTTCAAACGGGACGTTAATATAACTGAACGGAACTGAACCGGCCATGCAGATTTTTCCGCGTGCTTTCGGTCGGTTCGGAGTAGCCACTCAAAGGTTGTGTTTCAGATGCGTTTCTCCCCAACCGATTGTTATCGTGTTTGCATGCTTTTGAAAGTATAGACCGACAAACATTTCACCTCTCTTTCGATTCGGTACAAAATTTTATAGATTACTACGCGAAGGATGTTAAATCTGTGAACCGAATTTTATGCATCTATTTCTCTTCATTATTTAGATACCGTGTTAGCTTATATTTGGACAGTTAAATTAACAGATTTCCTCTATAGATTTTACATAAAATTTAATAAAAGTATACAAATTTAGCGTAAAGATAAAAGTATACAAATAAAGATAAAAGTATACAAATTTAGCGTAAAGATCACGTCCTCCCGCTGGTGTGGTGTGGTGTGGAGAGGGGGTGCCAGCTCAGGTGTCGTCCTCGTCATCTGACCGCGGTTCAAAATGACGAGGTCCGTCCCAAAATAGCCCAAATGTTGCTTCAAAAGAGACGTTAATATAACCCAAACCAAAAAAAAAAAAAAAAAAGCTAAAAAACAATAACTAAAAAATCTTTTTCACAAAAGACGACACCCCCCCCCCCCCCCCCAAAAAAAAAGTGTTCTTTTCGAATTCGAGAAGCATGGAGATTCATCAAAATCTCGCGTTCGAATTTTTTGACTATTACTATAATTTCTCTATACTTCGCATATATTAGAAAATAAAAAGAAGAAATCAAACAGTTTTACCCGGTTCTATGAAAATCTTCTAATATTGGAGCTTGACCTTCAGCTATTCCCTGAATATTCGTATTGGAAATGATTGTCAGTCTTAACACAAAATCAAAGGTCTAAAAAATCGTTACAAACTCTTCATTAGAGTTTGCGAATAGTTACAGGTAAGAAGGATCATTTTACCACCCTTAATGACCCCCCGGGGGGCACCTCGTAATGAGGATGAGATGCTTCCGGCATGGTGGTTGGATCTCGCCAGCCTGGAGGGAACACTAATAGGTAAGGGATCTGACTCCTCCCATCGATGAAAGGACGTACTTCCTTCGGAAAGGGTTGTAGCGTGGCCGGTGATGGCCCTTAGGACTCAACCACAGTTCCCGCCAATTGCTGTAGCGGCGGTGCTTTCATTCAGTTTTATGGTTTAAATCCGTGTGCCTTCGAGCGGGTCGGAGAGTTAGATGGTTGACATACCACTCTTATTGAAGTTAATTTTTTGATTTAAGAAATTGAATCCAAATTATTCAATCATCTGCAACTTCCTCAACTGACCAATCAACCTACCTAACGTTATTTGGAAAATACTTTCACAACGGCGTGCAGCAGAAAGTCAAAGGTTTGATCCCTTGTGTCAGTCAAATGTTTCGTCATTTGCAGAGACGTCATTTGCAGCTACACCATGTGGTGAATGTTTGGTGTAGTTAAACTTGATAGAATATTGAACAGTTTGAGTGGACCAGTTGGTGGAGGAACGGGGAGTTGCGGTTGTTGTTCCTGCAGTGATGGCATTGACTTTATTAATCCATGGATAAATGAATATAAATACCTAGTGTTCGTTCTTGGAACAAAATGAACCTCCCATACCATATAAAAAAAGGGTATCTTACCAAAACTGCATTAATGAATGTTAAACCCAACAATTTAATTCTTCGATTGCTATCCGATTCATGTTTATGCTCTTTGAAGAATAGTGTATGGTTCCCAAATTACGGGAATCTTTTATGCAGGTTAAATTAAAAAGTTGCAAGTTTTTCAAAATGAATAATTTATGCAGATTATTAATCTACACCCCCCCCCCCCCGCAGTGCGTGAGAAGGAAGTTACTTTAAAATGGCCTACAAATTGAATCTGTTTCGGAATTCATCAATTAAGTTCTTTGGAAAAATTATCCTAGATTCGCAATCAGTTGCTATAAAGACCAGCAGTTGCCAGTTTTAGAAAAAGAGCATATATAGGAAAATGCATATATAACCCTAGGATATTGCGTATAATTTGCATAAGGATTAACCGCATCGTTGCCAATATAGAGGATTAAAGTTTCATTCAAAATTATTTCTGTTATGAATATAGATACTTACGGTGTGCTACAGGGGTGAAACTTCTGGAAATATTTCAACCTTAAAAATAACGAAAATTAAGGAAATCAGACTTTAATTGAAAGATAAGTAATTCCACTAAATCCATCCTTCCTTCATGAATAGTTTTTTTTTATTATTTTAATACTAAATTTGATCAATATATTCTGGTATTAGAGCTTTATGAACTCACCAAAATTACACTGATAAAATTTAAAATATATTCCAAATTATGATGTAGAAATTTGTCACGTAGCGGAACTCCAAAACTTCATGACGCTGTCATTGCCACAGATATAAATAATGCCACGAAAGTTCGAGCCTCCCGTCGGCTTCTGTACGGAAGAGGGACAAATACTGTAACATCTGCCAACAGGAACGATCAACGCTTGACATCGGAAACTTATAGGTCAACGAAACGACAATCTATCTAATGTCCAATATCGGAAAAAGTTCTTGTGTCTTGTGACATCAACTTCAAAACAATCAATCCTGAAAGTAACGATTTGAAAGGCAAAACTGAACCCTCTTTATTTATCAGAAACTAAACAAATTTCCAAAATAAAAAATAAAAAAAGACCCGTGGAAGTATCGAATTATGCAGTGGACATCATCAAAAAAGATTATTCATAAGAATACATTCTGCTCTCGCCTCCCTATCGCAACAAAATATCTTTCGATATCTCAATGCTCAATGTCTTCGATATTCTGAAGGTTATATAGTATTGTGAAAATATTGTAATAATATAATCATATATTTTGTGTTAATAAGGTTACTATAAAAACTAAAGGATTTTCCAAGCAAAAATTGAAATATTAAAAAAAAAAAATCCTCTCTTAAAGCATAGTTACCGGTACTCGTATCGGTAACTATCGGTAAACTTCTTTCAGTTAATATTTGTTTCGTTTTTCTCTAATGGTAACAAAACCCATTCAGATATATTTAAATTTCTCATAATTACATTTACATTTTAATTTAATTGTATTGCAGATAATTTTAAGAAAATCAAATAGAATGTGTTATTCTGATTTATTACTAAAATCCATCGCGGACACTCTTTAATGCTTTTTTCAGTAACCTTCAGAATATTCGAAATCTCGCGTGTCTGGCATTTAATAAACTATTAACAATCACATTATCTCTATCATTACTGCAATCGCTTCAATTAGAAATGCATTTTTGACAAACGATATATGTTATTTTCTCGTGCCTCCCATCGATTATGCAATCGATGTTGGACAATCGATTACTTCGCTTTTCCTTTGTGTGAAAACTCGGTTCCTAATGATATTATCACGGTGATTCATTGTTTGATGAATAGCCTGAGCCTCGATGCCATGCATTATCTCGTGACACGAGGCCTGATAACGGACCTTGTCCACCCCATCCCATTCCGTGAGTTGACCGGATTTACGTCGGAAACATTTTTTGCGTGCCCACGCAACCTGAAACTTAAATCACTTCTGAACAAATGACACTGTTAATGTATGCTGTTGCCATTTTGTGCTTGGTTTTATTCCCTTTAATCAATTAGTTCTCTGTCGTAATATTACTCCGCGATGATGAATATGTATTGCGTGGGTGTGTTCACTATAATAACATAAATTATTCATTTGATATAAAAGCGAACATTAACTAGATGATATTGTTTGAATAAATTTAGGTCAACCTTTTCCAATGCTGGAAAAAATATATTGTGTCAAAATTGTAATGAAACTTGTACTAATTTGGAGCAGACTGAATGGTTCAGTGGTAGAATGCTATGAACTGAAAGCGACAGTTCGCATCTCACTTCAGCCAAGTTGCCTAAAAATTGTTTTGTTATTGATTTACTTTATTTTATTTCTCTTTTGTTCTAGAATGTTCTTATAATTTCTGTATCTTTCTAAATCTTGAAGATTCGAGTCATTTCGTTTCGGGGATAAAAAATTATGTAAGGTTTAGTTCCTTGAAGGAAGTCTCGAGTTGAGATGAGTGAGTGTTATGTTTGACGCTAGTTAACTCATAGTTTATCTACGCTAACTTCATCTACGCGAAAATATTTTTCGAAAAGACATTTCTAGTGGCAGTATTTTTTGTTATTCGTTTTTTCTTATTTTGATGATTAATTTGCCATAAATCAATTACAGTTTAATGGCAAGGATTAATAATAAATTAGTTCTGGTCATCCATAGTTCTTAGACTTTCTGAAAATATCACGGAAGTGTTAGTGCCCGTATTTTGTATCATGGGTTTTGCTATTAATGTATTATTTAATCTTCGCTACTAGTTAATTTTTGTTGATTAAGATGATTTGCTTTTAATAATATTACATCTCTGTATATGAAAAGTTGACGTAGAATCGCTCTTATTTCTTGTTTTTGAATGGCAACATTCAAACATAAATAAGACAAATTTCAAACCGATTCATTCAAGTTTTGTATAGTTTCATTGAATTTAGTGTTTCGATCAGCTAATTAATGGACTTACAAAATATTGTTAGAAATGCTCTGGAGAAGGTTCATCGAGTTATTAAAAAGTACAGTCAATCTGAGGGAAGAAGATACAAGCGAAATTATGAAATAGGCTTCAATCAGAAAGTTTAATTGAAAAATAAGACTTCAAAATCAACAAATGGTTAATCGCTGTAATTTGTTTTTGGAAATTATGTTAATTCTTCTATAATAATTATCTTACAAAAATAGTTTTTGTATTATCCTAACTTCTGAGAACAGAGCTTCGTTTAATATTTGGCCGTGGTAGTTTGGTGGCAAGATCTCGGCTTCTTAACCGGAGGATTTCATGTTCGAGACTCGATTCCACTGAAGAAACATCATGTAAGAGGTTCTGGTGAACAGTAAATCCGTCGGGAACCAACGTCCTCTTGCTGCTGTGTATAGAAGTTTGGAGAGGTGCCGGCTCAGGTGTCGTCCTCGTCATCTGATCACGGTTCGAAATTACGATGTCCACCCCAAAAGATCCTTAATGTTGCTTTAAATAAGGACATTAATATAACTAAACTAACATTGATAATGATACGAATTATAAATCTTAGATCTACGCAAAACGCCAGCTTTAAATATCGCATTATTATTTGGAACTGATTATTTTGATGATGTCGAGATATTTATCCTGATATTGTCTATAAACTTATAATATTCTAGCAACTATAAGTGTTAAGACTTGCCTGTTTCATGAAAAAAATAGACTATCGGAAAGAGATCTAGTGAATATAGGGGGAAGCTCGAATCTTTTCACATAATAGGAATACGTTTTGGCAAGACCCCGACAAATGTTAGAGAATGAAGAGGAGTATTTGCAAAGGATAACAGAAACCTTCGCGACTTGACGCTGAAACATGACAAAGGTAAACAGATGGATAGAAACTCTGCAGTCACCAGGCATCGTCCTTATGATTTTTATCTTATTTAAATGCGTGAAATGTAAGATTTCTAGCACACTCAGCGTGATAAAATATTTCAATGCACTTAAAAGGTTAGTAGACTTTGAAATAAAAAAAAATAGACGAAAACATGACATTTTATTTTTATCGTTTCATCTCCAAATACAGATTTATACTCAACTAAGATAATGTTACAAAATATATTGGTAAATAATTAATGTTAAATAATGTTAATGCTAAATAATTATATTAATGTTATGTAATTATTGAAATGCCTAAAGGAAAAAATGTACATTTAAATGACTTTTCTCAAAATAATACTATAATTAGATTTAACTATGTCTTAATTATTGAAGAAATTAAATAAAATTGATATTAAAGATTTCGTTTAATCATTAAAAGAAAATAGAATATACATTTTATATTTGGAGGGTTTTTTTTTAATTATTAAAAGTCAATTTCAGTTCAGAGAAACATACAATTGTTATGAAAATTCAGTATGTGTACATAAAAGTATTTCTAAAAAATTAGCATTTAATTGGAATTGCAAAATTTTTACTATTTTGTTCCAAATAAATAGGATTTATATAGGGTCGGGCTCTAAGGAAATCGAGCATAATCAGGTTTATAAGGAAAAAATAATTAAAAAATTAAAACTGGTGCACGCCGTCGGGACCGAACGTCCTTTTGTTGATGTGGTGTGGAAGTTTGGAAAGGTGCCAGCTCAGGTGTCGTCCTCGTCATCTGACCACGGTTCGAATTTACGATGTCCGTCCCAAAGGAGCCCTAATGTTGCTTTAAAACGGGATGTTAATATGACTAAACTACACCAAAATAACCTCATTTAATAGTTGATGCTATACTTATTCTAAAAGCTCATTGTATTGGATAAAAGCAAGTTTTGCGCATTTGCGAGATAACGTCTAAATATTATTAAAATTTATTGAGATATTTTTTCTTTACATTTTATTTAATTGAGCTAAGAAAAATGGAATATTTCGGAGAAATTTCAGAATTTTTATGTACAGTAATATAAAAAAAATCTCTAAAATGAACAAAAGAAAAGTGTGGATGTCGGATACGTATTCTAACTGAATGCCTCCGAAAAAAAAATCGAAATACCCGCTCGATTATACCAGCCAAAAACTCTTTGAGCGTCTCTCCAGGTTTAAGATTCAAAGTGTTACCTTTTAATGATGTTAATTTCATTGCTATAAAATCTTTCGCTTAACTTCAATAACACTACATTTAATTTAATTTAATACACTGACTGTAACAATGTTTTTAAATGCTGTGATGGAATTCAAATTCATCTATCAAAACATTCAATCATTCGTTTTTGCTAATTATTGACTACGTAATAGGATTTTAACTCCACGTTTATTTCAATTTACATACACTTTTTAATTTGCAATATATGATATAAACGAATTCATGTTTTTCAGTTATGATGAATAACTGGGAGAAATGTTTTTTTTAAATATGCATTCTATATTATTAATTTAACAGTCTAAAACATCAGTAATCTGTGAAAAAAACTGGTCGCCAAATATTGCTAATTTTTATTTAAATTCGTATGCATAAATAAAAACGTAATTCCTGTTAAAAAATATAAGAATTTATTGAACAACACTTTTTGCTTTCCTTAGAAAAGGTGGACCGCTGTAGTTTTGAGATAAGGTCTCGGCTCGTGAGTCGTAGGGTTTCAGGTTCGAGACCCGGTTCAACCGAGGAACAGTTGTGTAAGGGGGTCTATTGCACGTTAAATCCCTCAGGGCCAAACGTCCTGCCGCTGGTGTGGTGTGGAGAGGGGAATGTCAGCTCAGGTGTCGTCCTCGACATCTGACCGCGGTTCAAAATGATGAGGTCCATCCCAAAATAGCCCTAGTGTTGCTTTAGAACGGGACGTTAATATAACTAAACTAAAACTTTTCTAAGTTAATTTGGAA
>JAPMOR010067636.1:44498-57634 GCA_026543865.1 Argiope aurantia | reverse complement strand
CAAAATTAAGAGGCCGGTCCCAAAATAGCCCTAGTGTTGCTTTCAAACGGGACATTATTATATCGAAAGTAAACTAATATAATTTTTGCATTATTGTAACTGCACTTTCTTTTTCCTCATCAATAATGAAATATATTTTCGGGAGCTATTGTGGAAAAATTACAAAGATCTCGCTTGATTTTTAAATAAATAAAATCTTCAAACACTGCTCTGAGGTGCTCATTTTCACACGTATGTGGCCAGTTTCGTAGTTCTAGTTCAAATGTCAGCAGCAGTAGAGCGCCAACGAGCACACACATTCTTCTTTATTAGTAATAGAGATTATTTACATTTTTAATCGAACTACCAGATGAATTACATTTTGCTTCTAGTAAAAAGACTCTACAAAATGTAATAATCTCTGTCAAGCAATTTTATCTTGGTATCGTCAATAGCACCCAGTATTCGGATGCGGGTATTATTCTCGTGGCTCAATAACGGTATTATTCGAGTGAAAAATAGCTGCAATTTGACTGCTGCCATCTGTTTTGAATTAATGATAATTGCCATAAAAGAGACGTAAAAAGCGATACAATGCTTTTAACTTCATCTCAATTATCGTTTGGCCTTTTAAACAACGGAGCGTTTCGTGTCCCTCGTGTATTGTTCGAGAGGCAGAAGGTTACAAAGCATTAATTAATCAGAAATTTTTTTATATATTTAATCATTCGTTTCGGGTACTGTTCGTAATTCGGGAGCTAAAATGAAATGGAATGTTCCCCGGAGAAGTCTAATTTTCTAAAAACAAATGTTGAATTTAATGGCTTAGTTTTGTGCTTGTAAATTGCGACTATTCAACTAATTTGCGGAATATTTTGTTCGTGTTTTATCCCTGAACTATTATAAGTTAAACAATTTATGGGGCAAAATTGCATTATTGCCTGTCCTATCTCCTGCGCTATTATATTTATTTAATATTGATTCTTTCCAAAATTATTATATCTACAAACTATATATACCTCCTAGAATAAATGATTTGAAATTTTTAAATTCAAAACATACTGATAGTAAAATTTTACAAATAATTTCGATGTCAGGAAGGAGGAATTTTGACTCTCACTTTATTAATAAAACTTATTTTCATTTCACAAAATACATTTAAAAGCATTCAAATTTTCAGAAAAGTATAAAATACATAGTAAATATAAAATTTCAGCCACCTTCAGAGACCATCTGTTCACCAACTATTTTAATTATATTAATTTAAACATGTGATGTGGCTGTGATTACATCTTATCACAAAAAAAAAGAATTATTTCAAATAAAGCTCGGAAACTCAAATTTATTAGAAATGCTTGCAAACTGACACTTGGAAATTGGCGAAATCGATTGTTAAGATGGGAAGATGGAAGCGCCGACAAATTTGTATTATCTCACGAAACCTGAAGGGATAGTAACAGGTTGCGGATGAGGACAGGCGACCATTGATTATATCTGCTGGGGGGGGGGGGGGTCAAGACCTGCACATAAAAAAAAATTCTGGAATCTCTGCAGACGATTTTTCCCATGAAAACTACACAATGAAGTCGTGTTTTCAAAACTTTTCTCAAAACTGGAAGATGGATGAAGGCAGTCAACCTCTGATGACATATCTTGAAGTCATGAGCTTCCAGTCCAGCTTTCCCGCCTGCGATTAAATGAATCGCCAAACCCTTCGCCAAGATTGGCACGATGGATTCAGTAAAAATGCATGCCAAAAGTGAATATTTCGTAACTACTGCACGCCAGTGCCGCGTATAGGCGTTCTCTGGCTGTCACTTCATTAGAGAGTAAGCAAGAAAATTTGGGGAAGAACCACTTCCACTGTTACTTTCTCATATATGAAGCTTAAGGAGAATATTGTAAAAAATTCGAACTCGCGATGTGGACGAATCTCCATATTTCAGACTCCAAGTTCGAGAAACACATTTTTGTTATAAATATTTGTCTGTTATAAAGATAAGTCAAAATCAATTAAGACTTGACGGATGAAATCTGGCGAACAGTTTTAATACCAATTTTGTAGGTTTAAAATAAAATGTGGAGTAAAATCCTTTCAGAGGAAGTCTGCCTGTATATAAGTTGATATAATTACAAACCGAAGAAAGATAAATCATTAAAATTCTGTACATATATTTAACATCTTATAGAGCAGACGCCCTTCAAAATTTGAGTTAAATTCAATAAGGGATTGACCGTCTGTCGGTCTGTACTTTCAGAAGCATGTAAACGCAATAACTCGAAAAGGTAATGACTTTAAATGTATCAAGTTTAGCACATGATTTTGTGACTACATGGGTGGTTTCCTGTCTAATTTTTAGAGGCTGCGGTGGCCTGGTGGTAAGGTCTCGGCTTTGGAACCGGAGGGTTTCAGGTTCGAGACCCGATTCCACCGAAGAACCGTCGTGTAAGGGGTTCTGTTGCACGTTAAATCCGTCCTAACCAAACGTCCTCCCGCTGGTGTGGTATGGTGTGGAGAGGGGGGGGGCAGCTCAGGTGTCGTCCTCGTCATCTGCCCGCGGTTCAAAATTACGAGGTCCGTCCCAATATAGCCCTCGTGTTGCTTCAAACGGGACGTTAATATAACTAAACTAAACTAAACTAAACCTGTATAATTTTTGTTTCAATTGTTCTAAAAAATATATCTAAAGTATATATTCAATTTTCGCATGCTTTTAACTTTATGCCAGGAATGAATCGCCAAAAAAACTCGCCAAGTGTGACACGATTCATTTATTAAAATGTGACATTCACGCCAAAGGTTAATACTTCCTAACTACGTATTTCATTGTAATTAATCTTCATATTGAAGAAGAAGCAGATCACCCGTGGGATTTTATTTTGAATTATTTCGTTTTTGTTTGCCTTTGCCGTATGTTTCTTTCCATCTGCCTAGGTCTTTGGATTTCGGAATTGTCTTCTCCATATACCACTCCTTATTTATCTATTTAAAAATTAATTAATAAATAAAATTAAAATTTCTGATGAATACATAGTATGCCGATAAAATAATATGGCCTTAAAGAGGTCAAGAAGAAATTCATATTTTAACTTTTCTTTGTGTTGCTATTATTTTGAATTATTAATTGCATGTTATAAATTTTTCAATGAAACATCTATCAAAGGCAAACTTCCTATTTGAAAGAAATATACGTTTCACTTCCTTAGCTAAACAGTGGCGATTTCTTTTACAGCTTCGTTTAACAAATCGCTACGTTTCAATTAACATATGCCAAAAAACAGATAGGTTTTGAAGAAAAACCATTGATATGCTTTTTTTTTCATATATTTTTGAAGTAATACAAGAAATATGAAAGTAATCTTAAATTCTCATTAAAGAAACGTTTAAATCAATTTCTATAAAAATAGTTTATTTAGTTGGCTTTCTACCAAGGTATTTTGATCATTTTTTCATTAAAGGAATATTTTTTTTCGAAATCTTTCTATCATATGAGACCATGATGTTGTTTTGGTTTGGGGTATTTGAAGCCACAAAATGCACGGGCTGAAAATTGGTGATGTGTCGCTTTTAAGCCATCATTTTTTTTTCGCCTTTAGGGTTATTAGAAAAAAGATAGAGGAACACATTTGGCGACTTATCGCCAACAAAAAGTTACAACTTGACGGGAATGCCCGCCATGTCTCCGATTCTCCTGCCCAGCCAATAGTGCAGGGTAGTCAGAACTTATCGCCCAAAGCAGCACAGAGAAGAAAATTGGGAATAAGCACGAAACAGCTAGGAGATATATCAAAAATTAATTTTTTAATTTTCGATTTTTGTAGCTGCCAAAAGTTTTTGGTGCTGGAAATTTTGAGATCGCCGCTTTTCTAAAAGTTGAGGACTGTGTAGAACAATAGTCACATGAGCATTGCAAACCAGTTTAAACAGGATTTTCGGGAAAAAAAATTTGAATTCGAGATAAAGTTTTGGAGCTCAAATTATTATGACTTGGGGGGAAAACCCATCGTTTTTCTAAATATCGAGATCACTATCTGATAGTCATGTGATCATTTCAAACCGGTGTAAACTGGTTAATGACTTAAATTAAGACAAACGATGACATAAAAATAATAATTTTCTCATATGATAACTAGAAATTTGCGATAGCAGATTTCAATCATATATATATATATGTGTGTAACATTATTTGTTGTGAAGCAGAATGCAGTTTGAAGACAGTGAAGAGACTTTTTACATTTTTAAGTTCTTTTTAATCCATCGGGAAAGCATTATTATTTACAAGCAAAGATGCGGACATTGTGCGTCCGCCACAGCGCGTTGCAAAAACAGAAGTGGGGAAGAAGCGAGAAATAAATTATCCCTGGTCTTATATAACCTATGATTTTGATAGGGAAAATATTTCTTCATAGTGCTAATACATTATTAAGATTCTGATAGGGATTTCTGACGCATGCCAATCACATGTAAAGGAAACACAGGGATCTTTTAAAAAGAATGTGCTTACTGGACAGTTTTTTACCCCTTCACGCCGAGCGTGTGAAAGTGTCGGCGTTTTGTCAATTCAGCAATTTTATCAAGCTTCTCTTGAATTAATTAAGTAGAGAAAGTGGAATTGGATCACGAAATAAGAGAATATTTTAGAATAAAGTTACTATGGGCTAAATGAAGATAAAATCTTGAAAATTAATTAAATTGAAATTAGAGTTAAAATATCATTACATATATATAATATTAGTTATCTGAATCTTCCTGTTCTTTAAGAAAGTTACCTGAAATCTATGCTTCGAATTAAATTGAACGGTATATGTTTCAAATAAATGATAAATAAAAATTCAGTTTATTGGCACAAAAATCGCATTCTGTGTCGCTTTTCCAGCAATTAAATTTGAAATAACGGAGAATTAATGAACAATTTTTTCGACCTTTTATCCTCTATTGCCCGTGACACTTTCAAAACAATTTCCATGCCATCACATGACGGAAACTTGCCAGGAAGTGTGTTCCGAAGAGAACGCAACATTTTTTGGCAGTTCTGTCAGCACGTGACCACTCAACCCAGCAGGTGCTTTTACGGAAGCAGGAGAAAAACAAAACAACGAATGGCATCGCCGATGAAGCTAATGGATAAGCAAAACTTCCGGTATCATAACAACAATAAGTTTTTATCTAGACCCCCCCGCTGTTTATTAAAAGATATCGCCAGTCTTTCCTGTTCGGTTGGTTAATGAAGATATCTGCCGAGAGATAGGTTCTTCTTCGCCATCTTTTTTTATTGGCGAGATGCCAATATTCGCTCGAGACTAGATTGAATTTCTGGGAAAATATTTGGAGGGATTTCCGGATATAAAATATCTGACACATAAACCAATATATCTATCAGGAAGTAGACCACCTGTTAAAGAGAGCTGGAGTTTACTTATATGAAAAGATTGTATTTTCAGTGCCCCCTCTGATCATCTTCCTTGATTATGTGAGCTTCATTTCATAGATATTTTATTGACATTTAAATATTATATTACGCAATATCAGTTCAGAATTTATATTCCTGACATTTCTTTCAGTTTCTAAAATTTTAGTAAATGTAAACATTTCAGATATTTATCGAGCAATTTCTGATTTCATGAAACAGTTAACAGTTAACATCTGAATGCCGTTCTTTAACATACGAAACCACTTTGACCTGTTTTTGCTTTCTTGTGTACGAAGTATATAAGAAGACAGTATTGAAACAAAAACAAAAATCAAAGCAGTTAATTAAAGACAGTGACTCTAAGAAAAATATTTCTAAAAAATTCAAGACTGCAGAATGGAAGACGATCGTTGTTTTCACTAAACCATCTATATATACATATAATATACCGACAAAACTTACGCCAAAATGACTCGAACTATCATAACCTGCAGTGTTTCCAACTAAACCGTGGAAATATTGCTAAAAATGTCAAATCTGGATAAGGATGCCTTCACTCTATAACACTTCATCTCACGTTTTCAAAATATTTGTTGTTCTTAGAAAGAAGTATAAAATTAAAAATGTTAGCTATTTATCATTATTATTTTCTCATATACGAAGCGTACAAAGCGGTTGCAAATATTGTTACGGAACACTACTACTACTAGTAAGTCCGTAAAATCACCGGGTTCGCTTGTAGTGGGTGTGCGGTGTAAAAGCAATCAGCAGACCACAATAACGAACGACGATGACGTTTATTAAACATGAAGACGACGAATACACAGACGACAAGTATACAGGACAGCACACTACAGCAACAGTAGCCCACATGTAGTAATCAACCACAGTTGCAACCACAAAGCGGCCAGATAGAATTCAGCAGGAGAGGGGATCTTTAGAGCTTCGCTCTACGGTCGATCCAAACGGCTGAAGTTCTCCACTGTCTCCTCGCTTTAGCTGTATCCAACTGCCGACTCACTACTAAACGACTGGCTACTCCTCACAAGACTCGATGCGGCTTCCACAATAAAAGTCAGAACTCGGCACACAGTTCAGTTCAGCACTCACTTGAGCTCCACAGAACGCTGGACTATTCCGTCGTTGTTTCGCTATCCTCTCGACGACTCCTTTCAAGATTACAACTCCGACGATTCATTGCAGTTTCAGATTGTAGTTGCAGAAGCAGATCTCCAGGTTACGAATTAAAGATCTGATTTGCGAGACTACTAACAGTAAGTACATCAAACTTAAACTAAATCCTAACATAAACTTTTAGCAACGTCACAACGCAGTTGATCATTTTGCCTACAGCAGGAAGTTATTATAATAAGATTGTTAAACTTAAATGCTTGCAATTAGAGCATTATGCGAGACGAGCCATTTAACGATTCAGTTCTAATGCAGCAAACAGAATTATTGAAGT
This sequence comes from Argiope aurantia, assembly GCA_026543865.1. NCBI lineage: Eukaryota > Metazoa > Arthropoda > Arachnida > Araneae > Araneidae > Argiope > Argiope aurantia. The sequence continues at coordinate 50,779 of JAPMOR010067636.1, read as the reverse complement.
AATTTCCAAATCCTGAAAGGACAGTTCGGATATTTCTCGAACGGAATATAATGAATCGTCAAATTGTTTCCAGGCAAATCGAACCAAATTAATTTCTAAAGCACTTTAGAATAAAGCACGCGTTGGCCTCTCATTCATTTCATTTGGGCATTTGTTATTAACTTTGACACACAATGCCGGTTCAAATTTCCACAATTTCTAATGGATGATGATATTTCAAATAGGCATAAATGATGCATGCCTCCATATTTAGAGAACCCCCATACTTAAAAGGACACTGTAAATATTTAATGGCCGTATTAATTTACCGTATGGTGGGTGCTTCCTTAAACAAGGTAGTTTAGGTGTTTAGTGTTTCAAGAGGAAATGTATTGAAGATTTATGCCGCGTTTGAAATGCAGAAAAACATCATCCGCTAAATCACAGCGTGAACGAAAGTGTGTTTTGAATGATCGTGGCAGACTGGACTCGTTGAAGAATAGGATTGTGTACTTCAAACATTTTTTTTTAGTTTTGAAGTTTTAATTAATTAAAATTTAAGCGTGATAAATTTTTCGCCACTCATATCATGTTATTATCATACAAAATTTGTTTTTATACCAAATTAAAAATTTTAAAAATTATCAGTTTGATTATATCAGAATTATTGGCATGAAAAAAAAACATTTTTGTCTTTTAGTCATCTAAAAAATACTTTTTTCAGTTTTTAACAATAAATATCCTTGTGCCACAAAGAATTCGTTATTTCAAAAAATTCTTAATCCCGTGAATTTCTTACATTTTTGAAAGCGAAGGAAGAATGATTATATACACAGATTTATAAGAGGAATAAGAAAATGAAATTACATGATCGTAAATGGTAACATACTATTTGAAAACTATTAGCCGCACTTTTGCTTTTAATGGTACTCTGGTGGCAGAAAATGTTCCTCCATTAGGAAGGTAACAGAACAACAAATAAAATAGGTGTAAAGCAATTGAAATAATACCTCTGTAATACCTGTCAAAATTTGATGCTACAAAATATTACTTTATGGAGAGATTCAAAATATTTTTGCTTTGATCAAGTCGCATATAAACGATAGAGTAAATAACCGCTATAATTATGGCGAACAGATAATCGTTAAAGGCGGCTAGTATTTTTATAAAATAAAAAATAAAGAGATATTTTCTTGAATCGTCGAAAAAAACTGTTAAGTTCAATAAGTATTAGTGCTACATAGAAGTAAATGAAAATCTTAAGATAATATTAGTATTTAAGAAAATTAAAGCAACGAAGTACTTTGACACTTTCTGAAACAGCAGGTTGTTACAGTTTTTCCATTTTCTAAATATGTGTCGCTATGTTGATTCAAAATGAACTTGTATCAAAATAAGCAATAGATTTCAAAATTAAATGGTTGCAACACAGTTCACATATGTTAATTGAGCGTGAAGCGGCACCGTTTTTTAAATCCCTACACATTTTAGTTATTTAGACAATGACAGTGTTTTCACAAATGCTGAAAAAAGCATAGTGTTTGCTGATTTCATTATCAATCACATTTAAATCACTATACGAACGAATTTTAATACGAACATTCACACAGATATGTTAACTTCGCAGTATTAGAATCTTGACTCACCTAACGATTCGCTAACAAGCTGAAGGTCATTTACTGAACGGTGGTAACGACCGCTGTAATTCTAGTTAAGTTTAGTAGAGCTCTTTAAGCATTCACAGGCAGAGAGCAGAAATCCAATTTATTCAGTTTCGGTACTTTGTCAATATAAACTGGATTCAATTGGATGCCAGATATTCGTTGTATGTATATTTGTCCAAGTATTTTGGAAGGTTGTATAATCAGTATTTGTGCTATGATGACTTTATCTATCTGCAAAGATGATGCTAAAATGAAACAGACCGCGGTGGCCTGGTGGTAAGGTCTCGGCTTCGGAACCGGAGGGTTTCAGGTTCGAGACCCGATTCCACCGAAGAACCGTCGTGTAAGGGGGTCTGTTGCACGTTAAATCCGTCCTGACCAAACGTCCTCCCGCTGGTGTGGTGTGGTGTAGAGAGAGGGGTGCCAGCTCAGGTGTCGTCCTCGTCATCTGATCGCGGTTCAAAATGACGAGGTCCGTCCCAAAATAGCCCAAGTGTTGCTTCAAACGGGACGTTAATATAACTAAACTAAACTAAACTAAAATGAAAGGATGCCTAGAGTTAAATAGAAACGAAAGCTGTCTTTTATGCTATTATATTACACAAACGACGTTAAAATGTGAAATTGGATATTTGTTTCAAGAAATGCTACTTTTAATACGAATAAAAGTCGTTATAGTATAGAATGCAATTTTCACATCTCTTTCTAAAAAAGTTTGGCCGAACGTTCATTTTATTTCTCGTTCTTGTATTTTGTTCTTAAATTTTAATTCATTTTTCAAACTTTAATAAATAACTGAATAAACGCAAGGGATTTTTAAACAAGGAAATATATTTATAGATATATTATGAAGCCTGAAGAGTTTGAACTTCTCTAAATTTATTTTTTAAAACCTCTATTTTATTCTTTACAATATTTTTAGCGATACTTTCTATTGGTTTTGACCAGTTAACTGTTTTTAACGAGTATACTCTTCTTTTAAAAAGTACAACATTTTGCTTTATTACGAGTTTATTTAATGACAATTATTATATTTATATAATAATTGTTTAAATATTATATTTATATAATATACATATGCTTTTGGCAATTTAGATACGCATTTTTCGAAGAGGTCGGATCAATTAACTGGTTAAAAGACAATTTATGCAATATTTGTTTTGTTGTTGCTGAACAAATGAACGGCTTTTGTCAGAACACATTAGCAGAATTCTGGAAGTACATTAAATATAGTTTGTTTTCACCATATAATATTTATAATTTTTTTTTTTTTTTTTTTTTTTTTTTTTTCCTTACAAGAATAAAATTGATAGCATTTTAAGGAGGAATCTATTATATAAACATTCACAAGTACTAATTTATAATTTCTGACAATTTTTATTTTCTAAATACGCAAATATAAAGTAGGATATTACAAATATTTAATTTCATTATTAGTGCTTCCTATTTCCTTCACACTTGAAAGGTCTTTAATGTGCTTTCCTTTTCTTTCTGCTTTTAATTTATGTTAAAGTTGGATGAAATCTATATGGTGGCATAACCTGGATACAATTCATTAAAATTATGTAATATTAATTAATTATCCGTTTGTAATTAGTTTAATTTTTCTAATATCAATAATCATTTCAGTCATGAAAATTTCTAAATTTTGAAGCGTTTTTGAATTAAATATCTTTAATTAATTTTTTTTATATTAAGTTTGACGGGATTAAAAGTAATTTTTAATATGTGAGTTTTGTCTTTTTTTCTCCTTGCATACTTCGTATGCAAAGAGATAAAGATTGGAGAAAAATACCGAAATTTTGGCGAATCTGCACGTTTCAGACATTCAAAAAATCGATAAACACATTTTTGTAATTCTATCTACCGATAAATAAAACTGCGCTCCAAAATACTTTGAGCTACAAGTATAAATTTGGTATATATTCTTATTTTCAAATATGTAAATTTCAATCAAATTTTCAAGAAATCCGTTTAGAGGGAACTTTTACTATCCAAAATTGATATAGGTATACAATAAACATAATAAAACTGTATACCAAATTTTAACTATCTAGCTCTTTATGTCTTATTATATTCACTTGCCCTGAAACAAATAAACTTCATGTGAAAGGATTTAATTCAAAATTTTACAGGGACTACAAATTAAATGATAAAGCACCGTATGCCAAATTTCATTCATCTAGCCCATAGCAGTTTTATCTTATTCACGGCAAGATAAATATATTTCCAAAATTGTTTTTATTTTTTGGACTCGGAGGGATCTGATGCGTAGAGATTTATAAAAATCTCGGGCTGGATTTTTTTTTATTTTTTTTTTGACGATTTCAGTATTTTCTGTATTATTTTTATATGAAGAAGTAAAAAATCGAAAGGACTTAAATGTGTAAATCGTTCGATATGATTGCGGACTGAGTTTTTCTCATAGAATCATTATCAGACCACATCTAGTGCCATCTGTAGGATTAACAGAAATAATTAAAAAAATAAAACAAACTTTTGGAGTCGTGTTAATGATATATAACATGAGAAATCCGTTCCTATTCCTATTTATATTTATATACAATTTTTTATTACTTCCGAGATTTCTCAGATAGCTTATACTACGAAGTTGAACGCAAAACGAATTGCATTGTCTAAAAATATATAAAAATCGAGATCAGATCAATCTTGCACGAATAATGAAGCCATTTATTGAATAGAAATTTTTTTACGTGTATCATGTGAGCACGAATTTGCTAAAAAAAAAAAAAAAAATTCAGCTAACAGAATTGTTCTTATAAATAATGATCAAAGTCCAACACAAATAATAATAAAAAGTATATGTTTACTTCGTCAAAAAAAAAGAGGCACAAAAAAGATCGTGATAGAAAATAAGATCATGTTTCTTCATCGCTACGTCGCATGACAGTTTTCATTTGGCTGCCACGACAATCCGCCAAGTTTAATTCTCTGCAGATTAGGATTGTGCCAATTTCAGTCGCGCGATTAAGGTCATCGTGGAACAAACAGGAAAAGAAAATCGCAGTCTGGCATCGATTTGCAACAGCGCGTCACGCCAATTGCTCTTTTAGGTTTAAAAAAGCAAAAAGTTAGAAATGCCCAACAAGTATTTCACGTAAAAGTGAGATAGCTATTCCAGTGATTGCCTCTCTTTTGGTGTACTTCGCGATCGGAAACACATTATTGGTGAAATTCCAACTTCTTAACCCCAATAGTTGGTAATGCTTGGGCTTTGCTAACTTGAAATCTTGTTTTTCAACTAGCTTTCATGCAAGTAATTGTTACTGGAATATACTTGTTCGATTGTTAAGGGAACTGGAGTATTAATGGGTTGATAATGGACGGTTATCGCATGTCCTACATTCTCAAAATATTTGCTTTAAACGACATCACTTTTTTGCTTAAAATTTTTACTGAAATTATCTTTGAACTTTCATCTAATATTTCTCAAGCAAATATTTATTTTTACTTTCTGGTATATAAAGTGTGTAATGAGAAAATATTGTAATCGTCAAAAAATTTGAACTCGTGATTTTGACGGTTTTCCAATTTTTAGAAGTGAGGATTCGAAAAATATTTTCGGATTCATGTCTGTCTGTCTAAGAGCACAACTCATAAACGTTTTAAGCTAGAAAGATGAGATTTGTTATATGGTCTTTACGCAAAATTTACTGACCCCTGTCAAACTTTGAAAGTAATCCATTCGGAAGACATCTGTCTGCCCGACTGTCCGTATATAACTATAAAATGAAAAGTTATAATGAAAAACGTTTTGTACGCTGATTTTTCCTTTGAAGAGTCATTCAGCAAATGATTCAAAAATTGTTCGCCTGCCGGTCTTCAGTTGCACAAACATGTAAACAAAAAAACTCAAAAATGTAACAATATAAATAAAAGAAATTTGGTTCAAATTGAATCGACCGAGAAGAAAAGCTGCTCAAAATATAGATTCAGTTTTCTGATACTTGTGTATTAACCGCAACCCACCGGTTAATCGACAAAGGAGGCACTCTAATTATTGTTCACTAATGGCATGTAGTTAATTGTACACATATAACGTTTATTAAAGGGTATGCAAGAAAATTTGGAGAAGAATACTCCTGCCTGGTTCTTATTTAATTTTACAGGTGTGATGGCGTATCAGACTCGTATGTCGAATAATAGAATCTTACATTCAAACCTGCGATTAAATGACAGCAGCAATTAATATAAAAACTAATTATAAATCGATAATAATAAACTTTCAATAATTAGCTATTCTCAAATCCTTTTGTTAGTATTATTTTTATCATGCCAAAACTCTTCGGTTGCCACACCTTAAGAACAAATGAAAGTGCAATTGTTAATTGTGCTTGCACAAAAAGTATGGAGTATTCTGATTGATTCACAGTGCTTGATATTTAAATCCGCTATGGATTTGTCAACTTTGTTTTTGGATACTTGCAAAGTGATGAAATCAATTGGTAAAATCAGTCAGAGACATTGACATTGCAAGGTTTTTTGTTTACTTATTTATCTATTTTTAAATTCTCATTAGTGGACAGGAAACACTAATGACACATCTAGTGACTAATTTTTAATAAGAATTTGGGAAAACGGTATAATGATCGGAGATAGGGAATTTTTCTGATTTTT
>JAPMOR010067636.1:32460-44488 GCA_026543865.1 Argiope aurantia | reverse complement strand
ACAATTTAGAATCACATTCTCCGAAACAGTTAACTGGTTAATTCTTGTGATTTGTTAAAATTTAGTTAATAGAACAAACGATATTTTCTCTCTACAAAAAATGTGGGTATGTGTGTTTGCCAAAACTTTTAATTTTATGTCAATCAGTCTCCAAGGCTCAGTCATACCATGTGCCCACAATGAATCTCGCCATATCTGAGCGAAATAAAGAGCATTGCTAACAGGAGGGGGAAAAAATCATAAAAATTTCTTCTAGAAAGAAATTTCCTTCACAAAATATTTTTCCCCGACCAGAGGCATATCGCCGATGTGGATGTCTTGGCACTACCCAAGACACCCACGGGGGGGCTACTCCTACAGGTGAAGGATTGTAATATCTTTATCAAGACCGATAAAATATGTGAGTAGCGTAACAAAACAATTCTTTCATTTACAGCCTACACAAAAACATCTTTGTTCCCGTCTAAGTTAATACAAAATGATTTTCAATACTAAGTAACTTCCAAAATTCACATTACAGTGAAAGTTTAACATGAAATTGTTCCTCGATCAAATCGGAGAAGAGACACTAAAAAGACGCTAACAGACTGTTAGCTCTGAAAGGCTACTCCAGGGCAGCTGCAGAAATCCATCTATCTTTATCGGTTGGGTCTTAACACAGAAGCCCAAATCACATGGAAATTCTCAAAATCTTCAACAATTTTTGAACATCCGAATTCTAATTCGAAGCCTTTATATAATTAATTTCGAAGCCTCTTACCTCGAGAAAAGGGAAATACCGCATTTTATTTCCATCAGATATCCGCCTCCGATTTTCTCATTGGTGAACTTGAGTTTCCTATCACCCAATAGCTGATCAGCAACACTTCCTCAATGATCTCAACTAAATCGATGGAATGTCTGTTAAGGATCCATCTTTATAGCCGACCGCCTCTTGAGCACATGATTATTATAATCAATTCACAGCTAACACCGACTGAAGTGCACCTAGGTGTGACACTTATGACGACGGTTGCTGGTGACTGCTTGTTCCGTGATGAGTTGAGATGTTTCTTCATAAGGGAAAAATTGTTTAGAGTCTATGTTTTGACGTTCCTCTCCATCGAAGACATGCTGAATCTATTTGAAACGGCAGGATATTCATCTGTGTTTCTTCATCTGGATGGTAATAAATGAATATACACAATTATTCTACTAGTGAAAAGGATCCACATCTGGCGGTCCGTCCGAGCTTAATTGTGTGTGGGAAAACGGTTGACATTACATCTGGTCTGAATGCCAATTACTCTGAGAGGCGAAAGGGAAAATGTTACAAGGATCTCTTTCAATACACGTGGCCTTTCTATGCGTTCATATATAAAAAATAATTTATTTCAATACCTTCAATCTATATATACTGTATTAAAATGCATTGTTTTCAGTATCTCGGCTTCGTTGGAACCGTTTCAAATCGTATTATTTACTTATTTGGATGTTAAATAAGTTTGCTTTTTCATTCTATTATTCACTTGTTATTTATTATTCTTGGCATCTTTTCATTGAGTATCTTTTTTTTTCTCTTTTCAGGAAAGCTATTCTGTGGGTCGACCGTCCGTTACCATTGTGGGTTGTTCAGGTATATTTCAAAACTTGTCATCTTCCTATTCTCCTGTATACAGTGCTGAACTGACTTTTAATATGATAATGTTTCTAGACTAGCATATTGTTTGTAAATTGTGACATGCATGATGAAAGAAAATCGTTATAAAAGATCTACAGAATAAACCGTTGGATCTAGAACTACAAAATTTAACATGTACGTTTTCCTTGAGTACGAGAAAGCTTTTTAAAATTAGATTTTTAATTAACAATTAATAAAAGTTTAATATATATCTTAATAGGTTTTGTTTATAAAGCATATTTCACACAGAGTTATTTTTACATCACCTCAAAATTCAAAAATTAAGTGTTCAATGTAAGCAAAATATTTTCATAAAGTTCATGTTTTTACTTACACGAAATGCACATAGCTAAATTATTTCAGCCATCGAAGAATTCGAATGCGAGATTTTAACGAATTGCTAAGCTTCAGACCACACTGAGTGAGATATGCACAAGGAATCATGCTCGTCTATCTTTCACTTTGATTGTATGTCCGTGAAGGCTATCATTCGAACATGATTTGAGCTAGATGGATGAAATTTGGTATGTAGAACGTTGAATTTGCAGATATCTAACAAACAAAAATCGAAATCTGTTCTGAAGAAATCAGTTTGGCTGTCCGAATACAAACGAAGACGGTAACATCAAATTGCAAAGAGCTAGATGGATAAAATTTGCTATACAATTTTAGCATCTAAAATGAATATCTACTTCAATTATTGAACCCAGCTCATATGTACAGCTCCATGTTTGGAACCGCTGTAACTCAAACTTAAAGACTTATATAAATATATCATCAAAGACTTATATATTTTGTACCTAAAATTGAAATTCTACGGCACTCTTTGTTTTCAGTTGGCCAATAAAGAGGAATCCAAAATGCATACTCAATATTTTTTCATTTTTTTACGAAGCAGAAAGTGCTTATTAGCTATGAAAATAAATGTCTGCCATTTGGACTTTCACAGTCTTGCTCGAAGAACTTTCTTGCGGTTGGTCGGCTGAGTTTTCAAACGTAAGGGCTATCCTTGGCTATACTGCGCCAAATATGTGGTTTGATTTTTTTTTTTTAATGCTGAGTGAAGAGGAAAAAACTTTTATCGTTGAAAATGAAACCCATGTTTCTGAGAGACTACTCCTTATGGTTTTCTTTAATTTAAAGAATTTTAAAAGTATGCTAACTGTATCTGACAACCGTATTTTTTATTCTTTTCATTTCATTGGTTAAAAGGTTACCATTAATTATGTACATTTTATCATTTTTGTTTCTAATTTATCATTATTTTTAAAAATAACCTCTTCAATCTGGATGTCACTGTTAGGAGGTGCTTGTTAAAATCTCCCCTTCTTCAATAGGAATCAATCCGCGTTTTAAAATAATATTAAATAGATAATAATAATTTCAGTTAATTAGCTGATAAATCGTCGGTATCTAAATTTCCTATAAAAATGCAAAATTTCTTTAAAAAAAAACTATCTTTTAGAGCTGTGCAAGTTTGTCTTTCATCTAGGGAGGATAATATAAAGACAGGAGAATAAATGCTAAAACATAATTGTGGAATAATGTTTGAACTAGAGTTACATTATTGTTGAATAATGTTAAAATATTACTGTGGAATAATGTTAAAACTTTATGGTGGAATAATGTTTGAAATAGAGATACATTATTGTTGAATAATGTTAAAGCATTATGGTGGAATAATGTTTGAAATAGAATTACATTGTTGTTGAATAATGTTAAAACATTATGGTGGAATAATGTTTGAAATAGAGTTATGTTATTGTTGAATAATGTTAAAACATTATTGTGGAATAATATTTGAACTAGACTTTCGAATCTCATGAAAATATTCTCTCGAAGACTTTTGCTTGTTATCGTTTGCCAATACCTGAAGTGGTTTCGACATATTTAAAGTAAATAAATAAACAAAAGCGAATTTAAAATTCAAATGGAACACTCTTTACATTTGCTAGTCAATGCAAGAGTTGAAAGGGAGAAAAAAAGCTTTATTTTGGCGCCGTGTTTCCCAGCCTTGTGTACCGAACGCATGAATAATAATCAGGGCCGTGATTGTGTGTCGAAAATCATTATTGTCAACCTCCTAATTATTCGATGGGTGTGGCGGCTGTTGTTGAAAAACTAATCACTCCCCTCTGCGCTATTTTTGTACACTGTTCCCGCATAAATCAGTGTTGCTCCCTCGAAGAGCCCATTAATCACGGAAGTTTCGTATCAACGTAGATGATTGGTGGATACGACAAATATGGAAACTGCCGTAATTATTTGATTATTTATTGCTTTAAATATGTGGAGTTTGGAGGTAACCGTAGAAGTGTTGGCGGAGGCGAAAACTATTCATTTACATTGTGATGTCATTGTGGATCAATTACTACATAAATTTCATTCTCCAAATCCAAACATTGGTTCGATATAGACGATAGTGAACTCTTCAATAATTTCAATAGTTCTAATTTTTTGTTCGCTTCGAAAGATAAAGGGCGTAGTAGAATGAAACAGTCTCAGGAAATTTGAGTCTTTTTTTTCTTCTTACTATATATTCTTATTGGACTCCCTCGTCATCTGATTGTCGTTCAAAATTAAGACGTCCGTTCCGAAATAGGCTTAGTGTTACTTTAAAATGGGACGTAAATATAACTAAACGAAAATAAAACTCTTATTGGACCCCAGAAGTGCGCATGTGAATTGAATAACGAACATCCGAGTGCTTTTTTTATACCCTCGGACTTAGGGTAGATTCATTATGGTTTTGTGTACAGCTTTTTTTTTTATCATGTGAGAACAAGTTGTTGTTTTGGTTTGAGAGTTTTGAAGCCACAAAATGCAGGGGCAAAAAATTGGCGATTTATCGCTTTCGAGATATAAATTTTTCGCTTTTAACATTATTATAAAATGATAATGATGGTTGTTACATTTGGTAATTTATCGCTAATAATAAGTTATAACATAGCGCGAATATCCGCCTTGTACCCGATTCTCCTCTCGGTCCAATAAAGGGTAGGATCGTAGGAAGTTATATACATAATATAAACATATTTATTCTTTTAATTTTATTTTCATTTTTTTCTAGCTGACCCAATAGGTTTTTGAAGCTCGAGCGATTTTCAGATGGAAAAAAAAAAAAAATACATCGCTTTTCTAAAAGCGGACGATTACGTAATACAGTAATCACCTGATCATTCCAAACCAGTTAACAAGATTTCGCAACAAATAATAATAATAATTAAGAAGTAAAAAAATTCTGACTTCGAGATAAAGTTTTGAAGTTTGGAGATGGAAAAAAAACCCATCTGATTTTCGATAATTTTCTAATTACCGACGCATGCGTAATCTGATATTGACGGGATTATTTCAAATTGGATACAATGATGTAAATAAATCTAATATTCTCACTTGATAACATAAAATTTGCAGTTGCAGGTTTCAATTTTTTTTTTTTTTTAATATTTACATGGGTCTTGAAAGTGAGGAACACTTTCTCCTCCTTAAATATAGCATCTTGACATTTACTTTAAATTCCAAAGTCACTTGCACACTGTTGTATACCTAAACTTTGCCTCCTGTAAAGGTAGATGATAAGAAATTTTAAAAAATTAAATTTTTATGTGCCCACCAAAAGTATCAGTTGGTAAAATGTTTTTCTTGCATTCTTCGATGCACACATCAAACTTTTTTTTTTTTTTAAATTGCAAGAGATATTAAAAGGAAAATTTATTAGCTTAAATCACTTTTTCATTTTCTAGATGGATTTTAAACAAATCTTTCAGGGTGATATACATATTCCTATAAATTATTAAAAGAAAGGATTCTGAAAATAATTATGCATTTATTAAAACTTGGTCAAATGGTGCAGTAATTGTTTATGAAACTTGTTCTAAATGAATGTCTTCGACACTTATTTAAAAATGTATCCTCTTAACAATAAATGTAAACACATTAAATTACTTACAATTAATATTCATTATAATTAGTTAGAGTATATATCAACAATATCTCAAAACATTCCTCGTTCAGGAAATAGGCCATTTTTGTAAAGCTTAATATCTTGCATACAACGGCGAGCAAAGAATTTTACTTTTTTTCATTTATTTATTTAGTTATTTAGTTTTGAAGTGTACTATCTCTTAAATTATCTATTTCTCACGTTTCTATGATTTGATAAGTCGCAGCTGCAATTGTCGACTTTCAAAGAGGGCAACAGTACGAATTAATTCTGATTATTAAATGTTATACTACTAAGGCAATTATTTACATATAACAGTTTTTATTTATTAAATACATTGTCATATCTAAAACAAATATTTTCGTCTGAATTTTTAAATTCTTCTAAATAAAGAAGTAATTATATACAAATTTTTAGATAGAAGCATGACAGGCTTTGCGGATACAGATGAATTTCAGAGAAACATTTTACTATCTGACACTTCCACACTACGGAAGTCATTTAAAATGAATGCTTTCTTTTTATTTCAACCTTCTTCTAGCACTTGCCTAGAATTATTTTTGACCTAATGTAATAAAATTCGTGATTTAATATGTATGTTTAGGTGCAGTATTTAGGAAAATATACATTTTTTCAACTTTTTGGGACACCTTGTATATATTAAATAAATTTTATTACATAGGCCGAATGATAACTTTTTTCTTGTTCATATTTTAATATTTTTCTTAATTTTTTTTTATTTAAATTTGTAAAATTATATTTATTTTCTTTTTTAAAAGTCTGTTATTCGGTTTTCATCTTAGAAATCGTAAAGAGGGCTAATCTTTTCTTATACTATTAATACTTTTTTTTGTTGGGGCCGCGGTGGCCTGGTGGTAAGGTCTCGGCTTCGGAACCGGAGGGTTTCAGGTTCGAGACCCGATTCCACCAAAGAACCGTCGTGTACGGGGGTCTGTTGCACGTTAAATCCGTCCTGACCAAACGTCCTCCCGCTGGTGTGGTGTGGTGCGGTGTGGTGAGGGGGGTGCCAACTCAGGTGTCGTCCTCGTCATCTGACCGTGGTTCAAAATTACGAGGTCCGTCCCAAAATAGCCCAAGTGTTGCTTCAAATGGGACGTTAATATAACCAAACCAAACCAAAACCAAACTTTTTTGTTGTTGTTGTTCGTTTGTTTGATTCATTTTATAATTTCACATTTTCTAGCTTTTTATCACGTTTATGTATCATTCAAAGTCAATGTATTATTAAAATATTTTGTTCTCATCTATATTTTCTTTACAGTGTAAAAAGTCAATGTATGACTATTATTGTGTAATCCTTAATAGCACTTTACTCCCATTTATTTTCATTGCAATGTCAAATGGCATAAAGCAATCAAATTTTAAAAGTTCAGAAGTTCAAAAACCACTTGATTATCTATTTTATATATCAATACCGCATTTACTGTTTAATTTAAATAAGCACATTGGAATTGCCTTCCAAAATATATATTCTTAAAGAAATTAGTTGCAGCTTGAAGAGCTATTGCAGCGATTTTATGCAGTTCATAACAAATGTACATCAAAACTATAATTTATATCAAATTTAATCGTTTTGGCCTATTGCAGAAATGTACCGGAGGACAGAATAATACTCCCATAATTTGAAATGGCATGTCTTCTTAAATTCCAAGTTGTTGGATTATTTCCGCCATAGCGTTAACATCTCCCTGACAACCGTCAAATGTCTTCTTCTTCTTCTTTTTTGTGTCTTTTTAAATTACAGTGATTGTATTTCTGGTGTTAATTCATTTGTATCTGTGCTCACATGTTGAAAAAATACTTCCTCGCACCAAGCTTGAAACCATGTCTCTTGGGTATCACATTTTATTTTATCTGATTCAATAAACTAAATTCTACAGTCCGCTACTAATTTGAAAGAATAACTTTAACGAATTAAAATATTTTATATTTTACTGTTACTAATTTGTCATATATCAATCAATATGAATATTTAATATTTTACTATTTGTAATTTATCATATTTCTACAAATCCTTTTATATTTTGTAGGTGTCACTATCTGTAATTAGTTTACTAGAGGCCTTACTAATTGCTTATTTAGGGTATAAGGTAAGTAATATATTCCATTATATTTTATTGCTATTCAGTATAATTTATTCAATTCAATATTTATATATTGAATGTGCGTTTTTTTTTTCCTCGGAATATTTGAAAATGAACTGTTCGTGATATTTTTAAAATTTCTAGAGGTACATTTGTAAAAAGTTTATCATTTATTGAATTTTTTTAACTTTTTTCCTAAAGCGTTAATAATTAAAAAAATGGAAAGGAAATTTTTGAATTGGCTTTAAATTGCGAAATTCTTCTTACAATTTTAAGACACGAGATGTTAAATATTCAAATTGATTTTGAATTCATTAACAAGCTATTAAAGCCTTTAATCAAAAGCAATTAAAATTAAATCTATTATAAATAACTTTCTTTAGATATATGAGCTTTCAAAACTTGATATTTATTTTTTTCGTCAATTTCTAAGTTAGTATAGAATGTCTTAAATCTCTTGAAATACATTTAAATTGGCGACAGAGCAAATCTGAAGAAACACTAACGACTAAACAATATAATAATACAAGTGTTGAAATGCTGGACCTGCTTTTTGTGATCTTAAACTTTTTCGTTTTTTTAAAAGAAATTATTATGCTAATGAAATGACAATATAACAGTTCTCTTTTTGTAATACGGTTGACTGCAGCGCATTAAAATAATATTGGATATTCAGTGAAGATGTAAGAATGATAAAGTTTTTAGTAAGGTTTTCTAAAGAAACTGGCCTAAAAGCATTTTATGAAACTTAGCTTCAATGTATGTGAAAAATAATCAACAATTATGGGTGATATTCTGTGTTTACATTTTAGTGAATTTGGACATATTTTTGTCCAGCTTAATTTCATTGTAGAATGTAGTTCTATAATCAGAAACATTGTGTTAATATTAGGTTTTATTTCTTTTCAAAAATTGTATAAAACATGATTATTTTTTTTAAAAATATTTACGGCTTACCCTGTTTCAGAATTTGTACCAAGAATTTTCAAATATTCTGAATGTGAAATATCTCGTATTGTGGTGGTATGTAGATTATTATGATCTGTGCAGGAAGCAACAGGACGAATGTTATTGGAAACATTTCTTTAATAATCACATTCACATACTAAACAATTACAAACACAAATACAAGACATTCGCGCGCGAGCTTCACAGTTCAGCATCTCATCTCCTTCTCATTACAATCGCAATGCACTATGGGATGACATATGGGATGGCCTAATCAGGCATCGCCATCTAGTATCCAAAAGAGAAGATAAGAGTAATGCAACTGCTACATCCTCCCCCTCTGGCTCCGACGACGTCCCGGCAAGGGGGCAGAATTTGAATTGTCTGGAAGTCTATTGGTTCCTGAAGAAAGGGACTTAAGTTTTGGTGGTCGGCCTCTTTTGCGAATCGGATGCAGTGGTGTATCCGCTTCCATGTTTCGACTGTACGAACGTAGAGCTGAGGTATGATATGTTCCTAAAGAGGTGGATGGATCACTTGGGCTAGCAATTTCATAGGTAGTTGGAGACATCCTATAGTATTCAATTAATATTTCGAAAATAGATATTATTTTTTGTCTGTGAATTGATAAATAAATTGTGTATCTATCATGTTATAGAAGTTGTAAATTTTGTGTCTTCTTTTTTATCAAAATTTGCCTCAGAAAAAGATGAAAAACAAATGCTGATCAATTTATTATTAACCATTCAATTTCATTTCATTTCAGGGAAATGTTTGGCAACAATTTTTATCCTCCAATTTCGTTCTGGAGCTAGTGAATAACGTTCCGTTTGTTGTCACAGTAAGTAACGATCAATTAATCTTTTTACTCTCTCCTCTTACAATTGTATTTGAATTAATAAAGTTTTTTAAAAAAAATTGATATTACTATACAGATCCAAACACTTCATTTGGCTTAATAATTTACCATTCTAAACTCAACATTATATACTGCTTTCCGAATGTTTTTAATCATTTAATAATAAAAACTTTATCGATAATTTGGCTGCAATCAACTTAATATGCCGCTGAAAATATGCAATTCGAATGTATTCAGAATGTTTTTAATAAAATGTTCTAAATTCCATGTAATTTTTTTACTAACAATTGAGTTTTTGCAAGTAATCTAAAAGTTATGATCTCAGCTTTGTTGCCGGGGAACTTCAAGTTCAAAACCTGATTCCATTAAAGACATGTCATATATGTATCGTCGTGCACTTTAAATCTGATGGCTTAGGCCAAACGTCACCTCGCTGGTATGGTACGGAAGATTTTGTAGGGGATGATAGCTCAGATGTCGTAATAATCATCAGACAGAGTTCCGACCCCAAATAACTCTATCGTTGCTTTCAAATTGGATGTTAACCCTTTGCACTCGGATATCTACTCTCTGACACCAATCAACATGATGCATCATTTTGAAACATTATTTATTTTCTAACTTTGATAGTTAAAATTATCTGCAGAACAGTGTGAAGATGTAGTTTAACTTTTCGAGAAATTTAACTTCAAACAATTATGAAATTTATTTTTTAGAGCAAAACCAATTCCTGATATTAAGTGAATAATTGTGCATTAAATTTTTCCGAGTGAAACGTTTAATTTAATTAAATTAACTAAACCTAAGTAAATGATTACATTGTCTTTTAATAAATTATTAAATGCTTGTTTTTAAAGTCATTCCATTTTTATAACTTTCTACATTTTATGCTCTAATTTTCTGTAATATAAAAAGTGTGGAATAGTTTTTTGATATTTCAGAATATTTCTAACATCACTCATTTAGAATTAAAACTAAATAATTAATTCATGATTATATTTTAAAAACATTATAAATTTGTATCGTCGTTGAAAAAATGATATTGCAAAAAAAAAAAATCAGAATTTTAGTCTTTAAAGAAATGGATGAAAACACGAATCAAATTTTCAATTTTTGCTAACATGAAATATGTTGAGGTAAATAAAAGGGAGTAATAGCAAATTAAATACACAAAATGTTTTTAAAATAGAAAAAAAATTGTGTAAATGTTTTAAGAAACAAAATATATGTATTTTTTGCTTTATTAAAGAGTACATTTTTTTATTATTATTATTTTCCACTTTTTTATTTTTAACTTGTACTTTAGAGTTAATTCATAGCAGAAATCTTCAAATGGGTTATTTTTTTTATTCGCTAATAAATGTCGGCATTGATACGTTATTAAAATTTAATTAAGATAATTTGGTTTTTATTCAGCAAATATTAAACTATTACATTGCCAGCATTCATAGAAACGTATTTTGAATTCCAACATTTCAGGAAGTCAGTACCCTCTGCATACATGCATGAAACATGTCAATTTAATTAAAAATCCATGAATTTAAATACACAAGATTTTGAAATGCGAAAAATCCATTTGACGAATGAGCTTCAAATGGCTTTGTTCACAAGTCAGAAGCCTAATAGGCGGCTCTTTGATCTATTATCTCTGTTTACGAAACAAAGTTGCCTTTTGAATGCCCCTCACGCCTTCGATATTTAATTAATTAAATCTTAGCTCATAATTTCAATGAAATCTCTTCAAAGCATTTCGTATTCATTGACATTAATTTCTCCCAGTTAGAAATGTGAATTTAATATGGTCTCAAGTGTTGCAATTGTTTAATATTGTTATATATAGATGAAAAATGTTGCAATAGTTTAACTTTTCATGCAAGTATTTAATTTTGAAGTTATTTCAGAATTTTTACCGTTTTTTTTACTTTCTTTTTACTATGAAAGAAAATTGTAATTATTAAAACTGCCACCTTAGAAATTTTCCTGAGTATCAAAGATTTCGGAAAAATATTTTTAATTTGATGCTGTTAGCATGACCTTTCTAAAACGCAATGAGCTCGATGGATGAAATGTCGCATGCAATATTTACCCCAAAATTTAATAGATCTGTATCCAGTTTGTTTGACGTTCATTGAAAATCTGACGGTTTGTCTGTCTGTCTGTCAAGCATGTGCATATGAACTTGAATCTCAGAAATGCAACAACAAACGGTATGATGAATTTTAATATAGGATCAATTTTGATGCATCTGTATGACTGATTTTTTTTACTATTTCTATCTTGTGAAAACTAAATCTGTTTCTTCTTTTCTTGCGTATGAGAACATAATAATTAAAAAACATAGCATGCAAGATAAATGAAATTTGCAGTGTGAATTTGATATAGAAAAATGCAGATGTTTTAAGTTATGTAATAATTCGTCACTATTTTTTTTCTCAAATTTAAAAATGCATATGTAAGTAAAACATACTGAAAAAGATTTTATATTATTTAATAGAAAATTTGATACTCTACAA
>JAPMOR010067636.1:5249-32450 GCA_026543865.1 Argiope aurantia | reverse complement strand
TCAAAAGTCTTATTGTTTGCAGAATTTTCCATTTTCTCGCCAAAGTTGAAATTCATCATTAAGTTAACTAACAATTGCCAGTTTGTTAGTATGTCATCCGTTTATCATCCATTAGAGCTCTTCGTAAAACTAATCCTACTTGTAAGAAAAGTAACTATGTTGTTGAGCAACATTACAAAAGGTTAACAATATCAATTGTTAGAAATTTCAAGGGGGTTAAAATGCATGCTCAGTTTTTGTTTTTGTCGACAATGTAGTCAAAACGTATCAAAATCCAGATACTTCACGTTGAATAAAACAAGATATTTTTAAAAAAATTATTGAGGACCTAATACAATAATTAGCCTACAATCTACAATACCTTCCTTGACATTAATTTCAAATTCTTAACATATTTCCCCTTTCCAATGCAATATCTTCTCCTATATTTCCCGATCAATAAATGAACAGCTTTCCGAACACTAAACCTGTAACCCATCATTATTAGTTAAGATAATTAGCACTCCACTTGCAATTAACCCCCAAGAAACCAGAAGAAAAAAACTCAATCTCGCTTCCTAATGACTCACTCAATATCTACGATTCGTCTTCATGAAAGAAAGAAAAAGGAATTAGGACTGTTCGAAGTAGATTTCTTCAAGGTCATTCTCAATCAATCGAATGTGAAGAGGACACCTCCTTATTATCCAATTGGTGCTCCAATTATTCGATCGGATTCTAATTGCGTAATTATTCCGGTCAATAGTTAAATACTTCGTTCGACCACAGAGGGGTGCAAACATTGCAGAGGATCGTGGCTTGAATCAAATCCAAGTATAAATCGGTTGGTTTTAAGCAGTTAGGAAGAAAATGCTTTATTTTCAATTAAAACAGATTTAATTAATAGTGTGCGTATTTCATTGTTTGAAATGTCACGTGATTATAAAAATAGACTTATAATCAACTAATTTATATACTCGGTTTTGTTTAGAAGTAAAATAATTTCAGTGCCTAATATTTTTAATATAAAAACCACACCACTTTTCTATATAGTATTATAATATCTGAAATCTTTTTTTACCTCTGAAAGGTTTTAATTAAGATTAGAGAGTCCATTCAACTAGAAGATTTAACTGCTTTTAGCTCATTTTCTTTATATTAATAAACTAAATCAATAGATTTTCCCGGTATAAATTAATAACCATCTACTCTGAAATACTTTTTAAATTTTCTTTCAGAATTCTAATAAAGTGTTCTGGCAACAGATCCTCATTTGTATTCTTATTTTGAAACAATAAAAATTATAATTGTAAATATTGCACAAATTTTCTTTTAAAACTCAAATTATAAAACATTATATATATGCATATAATCTATAAAAATATATATAAAATGTATTTATTAAAATTATATAAAAATGTTTATTAAAAGTATATATAAAAATGTATTTAAAAATAAAATTCAAATATAAAAAATAAATATAGGGAAACGTGGAGTTACCATGATATCTAACAATAGATTATATATATATATATATATATATATATATATATATTAAAACCATTTTTCTATTCCTTTATTTCTTAAATTTTGAAAATTTAATAAAAATTGAAGGAAAAATTTCACCCGAATAAAACCGATACATTAAAAGGGTAAACATTTGAATTTCAAGATGGTATAAAAATGTATCTTAAAGGATAATATTATCCGAAGTTACTGCAAAAAAGTCAGAACTTTGATTAATTCCTGATTAATTAAATCTTTAATGTATCTAGGTGCTTTGAAAAAAATCACATTTTGATGCATTAGTGAAAACGGGATTTTTAAAAAAAATTATATTAGTTTCCAAGCAAAGTTTTATTAGAAAATTAAATCCATCTGTTAATTATTGCATTCGATGCAATTTGGATACTAAGGCAAATATTTTTACCAATCATTTTGTGTTCTGAAAATATATTCCTTCCCTTATATTTTACAGAATTACATACATATCTATGAGATTGTGGCGGGTTTGCGATGCGCGAGGATAGAACCTGGGACCTTGTGGTTCGCAGCCCAGTAACATGACCACGATACAAAAGCAATTGCTTGTGCAGCGTTGCTGTTAACTGCCTTATAGGCTTTCACTACAAGATTCTAGTTTCTTAGCTAGGAAATATTTTGCAAAATAATATTGTTTTTGAAAGATTACACGAAAAGATTGACAAATTCTATTCAATTTTAACAAAACAAGTTGTTTCTAAAATCAAATCACTGATCATAAATGTAGATGATACATATAAACATGCCATTTTTTGCCTTCTCATATACAAAGTACAGAGAAAGAATTATCATCGTCGAAAAATTCCAAAATTACTACGAATCTCCGCGTTTTAGACCTATCTGAGTTCAAAAACTCTTTTCCGGAAAATGTCTACCTCTGAGACAAACATAACTCAAAATTATTCACTCACTATACAGATGACATTTGGTAAATGATTTTTGCACTAAATTTGAAGGTTTCTATCAAATATGTAGCTACCTTTATTCAGAAAAAGTATGTCTGTTTCGCTCTTCTAATATAAGTTTTGGGGCCACGGTGGCCTGGTGGTAAGGTCTCGGCTTCGGAACCGGAGGGTTTCAGGTTCGAGACCCGATTCCACCGAAGAACCGTCGTGTAAGGGGGTCTGTTGCACGTTAAATCCGTCCTGACCAAACGTCCTCCCGCTGGTGTGGTGTGGTGTGGAGAGGGGTGTGCCAGCTCAGGTGTCGTCCTCGTCATCTGACCGCGGTTCAAAATGACGAGGTCCGTTTCAAAATAGCCCTAGTGTTGCTTCAAACGGGACGTTAATATAACTAAACTAAAACTAAATCTAATATAAGTTAATACGATAACAAAACGGAGTGGCCTATATGAATAAAATTCGGTAGGTAGATTTAATATTTATATTGTAGACATATATCAATTTTTGAGCCAAATCCAGCCAGAGGTTAAAAGTTTTATCGGTCTGTAGATTCAAAAGCAAGTAAACGCGACAACTGAAAAACGCAATGACTTAAATATGCGAATTTTTGTTTGATATTTTGTGACTATAATTATCGATTTCAATCGATTTGGAAAAAAGTATTTAAATCAAAATTTATTTTTATTAGGGAGTATTTCTGAAAAGACGTTAGGAAGCCACTCCCCAAAATTTGCTTTTGCGTTAATGTACCCCACTGGTTTACTTTAAATTTGCCTAAGAATGTTCCCCTTTATCTTGTCCTGCACTGATATACAATATATTTTATTGATCGCAGACTAAAACTGTAAATCGAATCAGAAACTTGGATTATATAAGAGTAATAAAAACCAAGTTAATAGGAATAAAGAAACCAAATTAAACCAAATAAAATAAGAATCTGGCCTAAACACTCTACAAGGGTCACCCTCAGGCTGGGATTCAAAAAAAGGGATTTTTTTTTCTGTGAGGAATACGGACTAAAATGTCCAACAGCACTGATTCCTCGTGATTCGAAAATCCTCTGAAATTAGGCCTAAGAGATGCACCATTTTAACAGAAAAGAAGTCAAAACAATAAATTAGAAGAATACGACCACTAATAAGAAAAAAATGCCATAACATAAAATAACCATATATTAACACTGAAACCAATTATGAAAACAAAAAGGAAAGAACATACCAGCAGCATGCAAAACATTCTTATTTTATTTGGTTTAATTTTGATACTTTTTTCCTATTTACTTGGTTTTCATTACTATTGTCTTGATTCATCTGTGCTTTAATAGTAGCTGCATTTGAGCTCTCTAAATACAATGGTGCGTTTTCTGTTCCTTTTTTTAGTTCTTAGTTGAATCAGAAATAAGTTTTTAGTTGCAATTTCGAAATAATTTATTTTCGTTTCCAAAATATTTTTAATTTTAGATTGTTTCAATTATAGGTTTTAATTACCTAATGCTAATATTTTTGGTTACTATATATTGTTACGAAATTTTCTTTACCGGGGTTCGTTTGGAAAGTGGAAGTGATATGGTGTGTAGAACGCTCAATCAGCAGGCGGAAGTAGAATAAAAACAACGACGTTTTTTTACACGAAGACACACAGGACAGCACGAAGCGACAACTATATACAGCACAGAAGACGATTATCTTCACCCGAGACGTGTAGCATACAACAGCATACACAGCAGCATACAACCAGAATCTACTGCAGACAGTAGCGCACAGCTCAGTTCAGCACTAGCTTGACTCAGTCGCTTCCGATTCCACCGTCTTCTACTTCTCCGACTCTGGCTCGGATTACTGACTTTCTTTTCCGCTCCGTCTTCGGACTACTGGCTTCGTCGTCTCCCCGTCCGACTTGACTCTCTGGCAGCCGCAGCCCCTTTTATAGGTCTCAGGAGGCGGGGCTAGAAGCCTCTCAACCAATCAGGAACGTTCTAGGCGTATCTCGGTTCCTACTGGGCGGATCGGGAAAATTCTCGAAGTTTCGGGTATAGTCTATTTTGGCGCCAAAGTCGCCAAATTGGTCTCCAAGTCGCCAAATGGTCGCCAAGTTTGTCGCCAAGCTCCGGGACCCCCGACACGACGCCCAGACTCTGTCCCATAGAGATGACTGTAAAACCCTCTTTCTATTGATGGAATAAACTATGCTGGGAAGCCGAATTGCAGGTTTGTAACAATATAAAAATATGATATCGAATTCAGTCCATAATTTGATACAGATTTCCAATTTTCAGGACAAAATTACTAGCCAAAATTTAGATCCAAATTTGTGACTTATCATGTCCATTGGCTCATGAAAATACATACCTTTTGTTAGTTAGTTTTGCTGCAAAATTGAATGTTGATTTCTAAAATTGCACGCTAAATTTCATTTATTTAGCACATTGTTTGTTAATAATCATATTCACTTCCATATAGACAAACTTCCTGTGCCTGTGTTTCCAGCAAAAGTTTGATATAAATTTACAATTTCAGTGTGAAGTTTTTGCTTAAAATGTTATTGTTTTTTCTTTTTGCGTTTTTGAGCTATCTCTTCGCTTAAATATGAGAGTAGAAATAGATATAATTGAGTCAAAGGCGCGTATGTCTTGGGAGTAGAGATTCATTTCAATGTTCACGCAAGATTTCTGACAATTGCAATACTGAAGTTCAAAGAGATTTTTTGAAAATTATCAAAATAAAATACAGGGCAATCTTTCAAACGAACATAATACACAATATCTGAAATTTCCTTGTTGCAATAGTTTCAAGCTTAAGCGCATTTTCCCTTCCAAAGACAGCAAATGATTCGGAATTTCCCCATCAATAAACAAATCGCTTCTCTACCGAAATCAACAACATATAATTCTAATTAAGTAAATTAATCCGCCGTTTAAAGCCATCGCCTTTTGTGAAACCAAACGAAACCCACTTTCTCCTGTTAGTGTACGCAAATCTTCTCTAGAAGAAGAAAAGAACTAAAATGGTTCGATGTGGATAACTTCAAAGTCAACCAGTGTGGGAAGAAGAATTCCTTTCATTATCTAATTGGAGCTTCGGTTATTCGATTGGATTTAATTATATAATTATTCTACTCGTTTGCTAAATGTCTTCCTTTCGTACAAAAAGAACACAAGCATTGTTGAATTTCTGATTCTTGAATAAACTGTTTGGCAAAACACGTATTAATCTGTATGTCTTTTGAATTAAGTTTTCCAAAATGATTTAAAGTACAGACTTTTCATACGGCATTCTAGAGTCCATTTCAAGTCAGTTATACTCTTTTCAAAATCTATACCTATTCCTTAAGGTATTGAAACCCTTAAGGTAAATCATATCACTGACTCTCTTACCCACCCGCAGGCACACGGATAATAAATACTAAATGACCGGATCGCCGCAACAGCAACACTAGCGGAACTGGGGTTGAGTCCTAAGGGCCATTACAGGCCACGGTACAACCCTTCCCTAAGGAAGTACGTCCCATCATCGATTGGAGGAGCCGGACCCCCCACTTTTTCGTGAACCCACCAGGGAGGCGAGATCCAACCACCATGTCGGAAGCATCTCACCCTCATTTCGAGGTGCCCCCCTGGGGGATAAATCCTTAAAGTAAGATAAACAAATCCCGATCAAGCCAAAGGCCGGAAGGGTTACTAGATGCGCCGCCAAAAAGCAATCGCACCTTGCAAAGGACCCAAGCAACACATGTCGATACCGAAAATGGGAAACTCCAAAGCCCTCTACAGTCCCATAACATTTAAGAACAGAAATAAAGCTACAATGCTTTGACAGAGGGTATATGTCCATAAAAAGGAAGAATGACTTATGAATTTATTCCTAACCCAGAAATAAAAATAAAAAGATACTATCCACTGATAACCAAATTAGATCAGAATTATAATTTTCCGAAGATTTGGAAGAATTCAGGAAAATAAATGTATCTGTAGAGGGATAGGTACTATTTAACATTATTTGAAGGAATATGTAGAAGTCTCAGAACTTAGAAAGAATCTAAAATTTGAAAATAATGATTTAAGCTCAATACTAATAGATTTGATTAACAGTAAGTATATTTATGTATATTTTATTAGCAAAAAGCATATTTATTGTTTAAAAAAGAATAAAATGTAATTCTTTACTTCCTTTAAAGAGTTTCTTAACTGGATTTATATGTTCACCCCTAAAAGTTTAAAAATAAGATTTGGTCACCGATTAGAATGGACATCGTGTATATTTAGTTGACTTCCTTTGTGTTCAAGAAAACAATTTTTTAATTAAAAAGTTAAATACCTAATGTTTCAATTAGTTCGAACTTTTTTTAAAAATTTCAAACATTTTTATATTTATTTTAACTGGATTTTTGTACATTTATTTAGACAGATATCCACACTCTTTGTCGAAAAATAAAATTATATCTAGTAAAGGGCAGTTTACGCTAAAACTATTAGTTCATTTATTGCAAAATTTTAGTTAATTCACTATTTAAATTAATATACAGAATAATTACAAAATAACTATATGTTTTTTTTAAATATCTTTGAAAATATTAAATAGAATCTATAATACTAATAGCGAAGAAAAAAGATGGTAAATTATTTTTACGTTTTTTTTTTCACTCTAGCATTAGATGGCGCACAAACTTTAAGTGATAAAAAATAGTTGCAGAGATGCCGTATTCACTTATATGATGTTGACAACTTACTGAAGGTCATTGAAGGTTATAACAGGGAATAGCGAGTTATTATTACGTAAAGGTTAAATCTTTGTAAATCGGATTTTAAAGGAATTGCTCTAAAACAATGTAACAATATTTTTAAAAGAAACATTGCCCTCAGCAAAATCTAATTAATTTGTTCTTATAATTAAAACCGGAAAATTGCGTTCTACAAAAATGTTGAGTTAAGCAAGAATTAAAATATTGAGACAAAAGAATATTTTACCTTAATTACAATAACTATTATAAGGTAATGCAAGTCATTAAATGTTTTATTTTTCTCTCTTTATTAATGGAAAATATTTTGCTAATAATTACATTATGGAGACAAATTATTGCAGACAAATAAGATTCCATTAAGTTTATTTTTACTGTAAAACAGAAGATGCTTTTGGAAATAATGACAAAGCTAAATTTTCCTAGAGCGTCGTTTTCCGCCTTCTACATTCATTCCTTCTAAATTTCAATGTGTAAAAAAATCTTTATAATGTCGCAGGTATTCTACAGTGCGTTTAACAAAATCATAGAAAACTCAACAAGATTTTTTTCTACTGGATATCCCCATATACATTGACGCAATCTGTTCATTATTCTTATTAACAGTTAATAATCTTTACTATAGTACGAAGGACACAATTCCCATGTGATAGTGTAAATTTCAACACTCGTGGCGTTTATGGCCTGGTGCAAGGACTACAATTTTATTTGGAGGGAGAGGGGTAGAAAATATCTTTATTAGAGAGCATGCGTGAAAGTTTTGGATAGATCACTCTCGCTGAGTGAGCTTTCGCATTTACACATAGAGACAATGAGATATGTTTGACAGTTCGAGAACAATCTCTGCCCTGCACCGGAAATTATAGAAAGCCGACAGTCCAAGAAAAAGACAATCGTGTATTTGGTATTGAGTCATATTGCGAATCGAGACGAATTAGTTGGATCAATCTAGCGAAGTGCAAGCGTTGAGTGGGGCTCAAACGATTAAAGAATTCAGTTGTGTGCCAAATCTTGGAGTTTATTATAAAAGCAGCATCGAGTAGCCAGTCGTGTAGTAGTGATTCGTCAGTTGGATACAGCTAAAGCGAAGAGACTTCGGAAAATTGCAGACATTTGGAGAGGCCATAGAGAATGGCTACGTAGATTCCCTCCTCCTGCTGAGTTCTTTGAGACCGCTTTGTGTGCTGTGGTTGTTGTTTTGTACCAATTACTACTTAAGAACTGCTGGTTGTTCTAAATGTGCTGTTGCGTTTTGCATGTGTACGTCTCGGCTGTCAATAAGCGTAGTTATTTGTTGTTGAGGCCTGTTGACTGTTTTACACCATACACCCACTATAAGCGAAGCCGTTGACTTTTACTGACTTTGTGGAGGAAGTTCCTTAACATTATTTTTCTTGAAAGATATAAAATGTTAATTTAATGTGTGGAACATTTGATGTCTAAATGTAGAAATTAATTAATTAATTATAGGAGAAAAATTTTTTAGAGATTACAACATTGTTTTCTTTTTGCATATTTCCTGTAGAGTGTAAAAAGAAATTTAAGGATAAAAATCTGCCCTTCCAATGTTTTAATTAATATCCAAAATCATAGTTTGTTATTTATTTTGAAAGAAAATTAAATGAGAGGATTTTCTTGCCAAATTCATAAAAAAAAAGATAAATTATTTAAAAAACGCTATTAAATAATATAGAAAGAATAAGCGTGTGTTGTCGCTTTTCGAGACGGACCTCCGAAATGTGCACCTCGGAGTCATTTTTTTATCATGTTAATTAAGAATTTAATTAATTAAGCAAATTTTGACATTTCCTCCCTTATAGTTACTGTAAATATTAAAGTACAAAAAAGAGTTTCAAGCCATCTTAAAGTTTGAAATAAAAATATCTTTTCAATAATATTAATTTAATTGTCACTTGGTATTTTTAGACTATTTATAATTAGTCTTTGAACGTGCTTTAAACTTATTTTATAACATTTTTTTTCGCTATTATCCAGTTAACAGATTCAACCTCTTCGGAAAATGCGTATTTAAATTGTCATATATATTATATAAGTATAATAAATAATTTATTATAAATATAATAGATAAACAATTATTATATAAATAATTTTCATTGAATGAACCCTTCATAACGGAAAATGTACTTTTTCAATGCTGAGTATACTCGTCAAAAATAGTTAAGAAACGTAAATTACTTTCCTTTTGGCTGCAAATATTTCATTCTTCTTCCATTGGTAATGTTGAAGGTATAAAGATACAGATTATTCTTCCCTGATGAGTAGGTTTGTATATAAAGAATACTTTTAATGAATATTTTGAAAATTTTTAATAATTATAATTAAAATTTAACTTTACTAGTAAGCAATTATGATTAATTTTTAATTGCGTCTATTTTTAAATTATTTAAGCCAAAGAGAGTTTCTCTTTATTAACTAAAATTTAATTATTTCAATCTCAGATTAAAATCCAGAATTTAGATAAGTTGATAGAAAATTAAGGAGATGCACAACACAAATAAAAGAGCATATAATAATACAAATAAAAGTTGCATATCTATCAAAATTTGAATCTTAAAAAATTCTTTACTGAGTTACTTTATTAAATCAAGATTTAACGAAAATTTAATTTAAAAATGCAGAAACTCTCGATCCCTGTGAACGAGCTGGTCGCCAAAGACGGCAAGTGTTTTCAATAAAATACCTCCTAAATTTCTTATCCATTGCAGTTATATTACCTAAAATATCGCTTTCTACACATGTCCCACTAAAACATGTATTAAGTAATGTTATATTATTCAATTTCCATTATTTAATTCAAATATATTACAAAGATTAATACTAATAATAAACGTGTGTATGTCGGTGGTCTACCCTGATTCAATACAGGAGGACAGACAGCCTAACCTACAGTTATCAGACTTTTTACAGATATAATTAGGAAGATGGTACTGTATTCCTCGGAACGTTTTTCTTTTCTTTTCTTTTGAAATCTTAATTAACTAAAAATTAATTAAAATTTTGAAATATTTTTACCATAACTTCAGTAAATATTAAAGAACAAAATCATTTCAAAAATCAAATTTTCAATGATACCAATTTAATAAACGTGAAAATTTTTCCTGAATGTTGGCAAATTTTTTAAAAACATTTTTTGCTTAATTTTTGACGTTGTTGCCCTGAAATTAAAACCATTTCAATTATTTAAAGAAATATTGAATACTATAATCTTTTCCATTTTTTAGAGCTAAGGAAGAAGAATTCTGTTTAAGATATGCGCAGTTTGTTTACAAAATGAATAAAAAATGGGCTAATACGCTTTTATATGTGCTATGAATATGATGTAATGGGATTGATTTCCATTAGAAAGGTTCATGTGAACAATAAGCAAGAACATATGTTATACTATTAAACGTTTGTGTTGTAATGACGTGTCTGAAACTTTGCATTGAAGTATGGAATTTTTAGTATTTAAATTAAGTAATTAAAGTAAGTTAATCAATATTAAATTATTAAAAACGCAATTATAACTTCGAAACACTTTAATATTTCAAGTGTCCTTTCTGTTATTATAAGAATTTAAATAATAATAGATGTCCCTAACAGTATGTGTTATATAAGAAAGATATTAAATAAATATAAAGTGTGCACAATGAATTAACTTTACTCAGCTTAATGTTCAGGACAATTAAGTTCCGTCTGAGAGATTTAATTGAAATTAAATTCACCTAAAATTCGTGACGAATCAAACGGATAATCAAAAAGGGCTAGTATTTCATAAATTTCTCCATTTTAATGTGTTTTACAGAATTTTTTAAAACTTTTCTATGATTCACTGCTTAAATTATTCATTGAAACAAAATCAATCTGCACTTTTGCTTTGAGCATGAAGTAACAATACTCGAACTTAATTTAATCAAAGTTTCTGAAAAAAATCATTCGAAAATGTTTTAGCATCGAAATAAATAATATTCCTGAAAGTTTTTAAGCGTGTCATATCTCGTAAATTCATGATATTTCTTTTGGCGACCATAAAAAGAAAACGACTTCAATTTACTAAAACGGCACATTTCATCCAAAAGATCGTTTGCGGTTCTTCTTTTTTCTGATGCAAATGGCGCTCCCTTTGCTTACGATTCTTATCTTAATATTCTGGAAAACATTTCAGCCAACATTCGCTTATTTCAGTTGGCATCAGAAATGCATTAAATTTATGCTATTTATGGTGCAGGTAAATTAACTGATAAGAAATCTGCGCAGAGTTGCTCGCAAAAGAAGCGTCATCAATAAGAAGTTAGAACTTTTGGGAATCGTCGTCGGCCAAATATGGAATTAAAAATTTTCGTTTACATCTGCTACTTCTGCGTCTATAATGGAAGGATGATTTTGCCTAATTCTTCCATGTTAAAATTATCTTTCAAATAACTATCAGAAATTCCCTGGATGTTGAATCGTATTTATAGTTAAATTAGTTAATATAACCGATGTTGCTCGTGTTTAAAAACCTTTATGTATAATGTTTCAACGTAAAACTTATTTTTGTATAAAATATTGCAACATGCAAAATCTTTTTATCATCTGCTTTTAAATAAAGTTAGAATTATCAGTTTGGCGAGAGCTCTTAAAAACCACTTATAAACCATAAATTATTATTATTTGTTATATTAGTAACTTAATAATATTAGTATTGCTGTCGATTTTGTTAACAAATGCTAATGTATAAGAAAGGTTATCTTCATTTGAGGGTTTGATTTTAGCTTAGTTTCATGTATGGTTAAGTTACTGTTTTACGACTAATAAAAGTTTTGTTAAAAAAATATTCAAATGAAAAATTTTAAAAATAGAAGTATAGGTTCAAAATGTCAAAAAAGATAAAAGTTTTCTACTTAACTGAATATGTCTTATATAATAAATGTGCAAAATTTGGTTGAATTTGGCCCATTTGTTTAGAAGAGGAAGAAAAAAAAATTTGGAACCTACTTATATTCATACTTTTGGGTTGTTTGGAAAGTAATTTCGTTTTTTTTTTTTGAAATGAAAGACAGTTTTTGTATAATAAACAAATACTTTATTACATTATATATAGGCCGTTCTGGTCCCACACCTTTTGCCATCTTTCTGGTAGTAGCATCATTCCACGCTCATAAAATGTTTGGTCTTTGCTGCCAAAAAACGGATCGAGGTGGTTTTTGACCTCCTCATTTGAGGTGAAGGTTTTACCGTCTAAAAAATATAGCGCACCAGTTCTGGCACTGACGTACTGTCGACACACCTTCTCCATACACATCGGTCCCTTTCTTTCTGGCTTGAACAGCCTTTTTACCCTTTCTGTAGTAAAACAGTAAGATATGTCGAAAATGCTGCTTATCGCTCTCCATATTTAAAAGGGTACCAACCAAAAACTACTACGTAGAATGAATTGGAATTTTTCACACACAAGCCTTGCTATATGAACTCTCAAAGCATATAAAATGATACGGCTTAAATGTGAAGTTGGGTGCAAAAAAATACAATTAAATACTCTGTCGGGAAAAAACGAAATTACATTCCGAACAACCCAATAGCATACTTATATGCAGACAAATATGTAAATACGCATACACATTTGCAGACATACAAATAAATATATAAACACGCATGTGCACATACCTACACACGCACGCATGCGTGTATACTTGTGAATGTATAATATCTCAATTATTCAGTCATGCATACATACATACACATATATATGCATGTAAGTGCATGAATGTTTTAACTAATTATGCATGCACAGAAATATATAAACATACGTGTATGCTCATGCATGCATACATATACATAGCATACATAAACACACAGAAATACACACACTTTAAAATTGCTATTTTTCTATTTTTCGTACATATAATAGAGTTAAAGATATTTAGGGTGTAAATTCTGTGAAAACTTTACAATGTCTGGGGCATATGAAGAAAAGGATGGAGCTCACCTTCACAAAGTAAAAAAGTGTATAAAAGAACTAAAAGATTATGGAAATTTGAGCTATCGCTACATTGATGAGCTGCAAAACTTCTATGGAATTATAATTTATAGCAACAAATACAACTTACTAGTTAATTAAAATGCTATTATTGAAGTAATTTTCCCTGAAAGGTGAATCTGAGTGTAGTCATAGTTGATGCAAGTATCGAGAATCAAAAACTATCGGCTAGTCATTCAAATATAAGACTGCAGGAACTCCACAATAACAGTTTATCAGAAGAAATATTATCACACGATTTTAAAATTAAAAATTTTATCATTTCATTGGTATCAATATCGTATCTGCACAATATCTTTTCTATAGGTTGTTAATTTTTCAAAGAAAATTAAACGCGTTGAAATTAGCATTAACTTTGAATTACTCAACGACTATTCTTTTAATATCTCTTTCAATTCAATGCATGTCTTTTTACCAATGTTTTATTGGTTTCGAAAATAAGGTTTTAACAATATCTTAAAACAGGCAAAAGCCAATGGCTGAAACAGAGGCATGAAAAGTAAAAATCTTGCAAGCGAATGAAAAAAAAAAAAAAAAAAAAGATAATCGACCACAGCCGCGATTTTCGGCTATGAAAAATTTACAAATATGTTGCCAGTTTTTTTCACAAATATCTCGGAGGTAATTATACCCAAAAAACTTTACACAATGTTGAAATTAAGGATTTTGCCTTTTCAATAATATAAACTTCACTTTTGTTCATTATTTTTCCTTCAATTGTTATTAATTATTTTAAAAAATTAAAATAATTATTTAATAAATTAATTTATTGAACAAATTCATAAAGGGAAATAATAGCTATCTATTGGGTGACAAAGCTCATTTTTTCTTTATCCTAAAGTGGATTCTTCCTTTAAGTGAGATGTGAAAATTGCGCATGCGTCATATGCTAAATGTTTACGTCATACAGTATTCTCCATGATTGAGAATTCGTCGGATGCTGTTCCTAACTTATTCTTCTTAATTAATTTACTGTAATGCTTTCGTGTATGTCCTGCTGTATAAATAATTGCTTTTGACGTTTTCGATATTCACTGCTTGAATTTCCAACACGATCATTTCTATAAAAAAATTAACACTGTTGATTATAAAATAAGAAAATGTATAGGTACTCCTTCGCTAAGCAATTTTAAGACTTTGTACTTATCTTTATTCTTCTAAATTTGTCTTTAATTTTACATAATCTTGAAAAAGGTTTTATACTATTTCATACAAAAGTATTTTTTACATTAAAAATATTCTATATGGAAATATTTAAATCTCGAGTAATGCCGAGTATATCAACGAGTTAAAAATAAAAAATTTGAAGACAAGCAAATGCGCAATGAGATAAAAAATCAAAAGAAAAAATTTGAAATCCACTATCGCAAATTTCATGTTATCATGTGAGAATATTATTTTTTAGGTCATTGTTTGCTTTAATTAATCTAAGCCATTAACCAGTTTAAACCCGTTTAAAACAATCCCTTGATTATCAGATCGTGCATTCGGAAATGATTAGGTTTTTTTTACATCTCAAAATCATATAAGCTCCAAAACTTTATTTCCCAGCTAGAAATTTATATATATTCGATATGTCACCTCGCTGCTTCGCGTTCATTCCATTTTCTTCTCTGAGATTCTTCGGGTGATAACCTCTTACGACTATGCTCTTTATTAGTAGGTCAGGAAAATTGAGTACATGGCAGATATTCTCGCCAAGTTGTAACTTTTTATTGGCGATAAGTCACCAAATGTGATCACCTACTTTATTATTTCCTAATAACCCTAAAACCGGAAAATTTATGCTTCAAAAGCGATGAATCGCCAATTTTCTGAGCATGCCTTTTGTAGCTTCAAAAACTTCAAGCCAACGCAACATCATGTTATCACATGATAATAAAATGAAAAAGAGATAAGCAAAACAAACAATACCAAAGCATTATAAGAAGAACCTGCTTGTAATTTCAAAATGAGACAAAATGATTTAAAATATTTGCAATAATTCTCGTATTTTTGAACCGTAGTTAGATGACAATGAAGGAGTCTTAGTGATCCTTATAAATTTCCAAGTCACACCGACAGAAATACATTTTTCTCGTAACGAATATAATTAGGCATCATCTCCATATGCACCTGGTATTTTTCATGGCACTAGATTCGTCGCTACCCTTTAAAATAAATCCAAATACAAAACAACTTTTAAAACTGTAGTGTAAATCTAAAAATAAATTGATTTCTATTTTAAAGGTATTTAATAATAGTTAAGTTTATTTCACCCTATACGTTAGTATCTTATTTCTTACTAGCCGCCTTTGGTGACTAGCTCATTCACCTAGATTGACTTTTTAGGCTGTTAATTATTAATTGGAATGCACGTTTTTAGATAATTTCGCCATGTTATTTGATAAAACCAAAAAACATTCTAAGAAAAAAAAAATTCTAAGAAAATTATAATGCTAAAATTTAATAAAAGCGGAAGCGAAAGTCATATCTCTGAAATGAATGTTTAAAGAAAGCATTTTTTAAAAATCTTAAATTTAACCTTGGCGAAAGCACAAGATTTAACGTTTTAATTGATGAATTTGAATTTCGTAATATTAAAAATTAGTTATTATAAATTTTGTATTATATTTAAAAATTTGTGAGATAATATATGTTGTTGATATGGTCATAAAATTTCAAAAAATATGCCAATTCGATATCTATCTAGCTATGATTAAGTCTATTTTCGAGCTTCATTGAACATTTTTTGATACCTAATTTATTTATTTATTTTACATTACATTTTCTTTAAGTGAACAGAGTTTTTAGTGCATTCTTTCTGAAGTATTTCTAACAGTCATTTTAAGTTTCATTCAATCATGAAGCAAATACAGCTCTAAAAACGATCAATGATGCGGTCTGAAATGCTTTACAGAGATTTGTTTATATTTCACTGTTCCTATTTGACAGTAATTAATAAGAGTGTCCTGTTAATCTGTATCACATACCTTAGTGCTTTATATATATGTAGGCCGCGGTGGCCCGGTGGTAAGGCCTCGGCTTGTGAGCCGTAGGGTTTCAGGTTCGGGACCCGATTCCACCGACGAACCGTCGTGTAAGGGGGTCTGTTGCACGTTAAATCCATCATACCAAACGTCCTCCCACTGATGTGGTGTGGAGAGGGGGTGTCAGCTCAGGAGTCGTCCTCGTCATCTGACCGCGGTTCAAAATTACGAGGTCAGTCACAAAATAGCCCTACTGTTGCTTTACAACTAGAAGTTAATATAACTAAACTAATTATATATACAGGGTGTTTCAGTGAACCGTTTCAGAACTTCTAAGAGGGGTAGGATACATCCTGACGAACCAAAATCATATACCCATGGGCAGTCATAAATGCTTTCCTGAAGCGGTAGATGGCGTTGTGCGAAAAGTCCGTGCTTTCGTGCAGGGAATATTCATTTCGTACAAGAACGCCAAGTTAGTAGGATGGATGATTACACGATCGCAGAGTTAGCCGATATGCATTTGGCGTACGGGGTTGCAAATTGTAGTGGGCCAGCCGCACAGCGTTTGTACGCGGAACGATATCCGACAAGGCGTATTCCCAGTCATAATTTCTTTGCAAGACTGCACCAGAGGTTAGCTGAGACAGGTTCATTAGAAAGAGCTCACAGGGACAGGGTAAGAACAACATGGACTGCAGACGCCGAACAGAATGTGCTGCATCATGTACAGGGGAATCCAAGAACGAGTACACGAAGTGTAGCAAACGCAGTCGGGGTTTCCCATTGCGGCGTCTGGAGGATTCACCGAGCAGAAGACATGCATCCGTTTCACGTGCAGCGTGTCCAGACATAGAAATAGGAGGATTATGTACCTCGTATTGCTTTCGCACAGTGGCACCTGGGAAAATGTGCTACAAATCCCCTTTTTACTGCTGAAGTGTTATTTTCCGATGAGGCATCCTTCACAAGGGAAGGAATTTTCAACACGCAAGACGACCATATCTGGGCGGTCGAGAACCCGCATGCAATACGACGTCGTGCAGCGGAGAATCGATTTTCGGTCAATGTATGGGCCGGTATTGTGGGAGATCACCTTACCTGTTACCGGGTCGTCTAACCGGACCTACGTACTCTCTCTTTCTGCAGCAAGTATTGCCACAACTTTTGAGAGATGAACAGATTCCTGCATCGACGCAACAGACAATGTGGTTCCAACACGATGGAGCCCCTGCCCATTATAGCGGAGATGTTCGTAACTATCTGGATGTCACATTTGGTCAACGGGGGATCGGACGTGGGGGTCCCGTGCGTTGGTCTGCTCGGTCACCCGACTTATCATGTCTTGATTTTTATTTCTGAGGTCATATGAAATCGCTAGTTTATGACACCCCTGTTGACACTGCTGAGGAGCTTGTTGCAAGAATCGCAGTAGCTGCCGGAGAGATTGGAGATATGCCCGGAGTATTCCAGAATGTTCGGATGTCCATGCGTCGGAAACGTGAGGCGTGCATTGTAGCCCGTGTAAGAAACTTCGAACACTTACTTAAATCCATGCACCATTTACTTCTTTTCATGTATTATTAAAACTATTTCTCATTTACGATCTCTTTTCTTTATGATGCTTCTGTGTGCAACACCGCTTCAGGAAAGCATTTCCGACCCCACATTGCTATATGATTTCGAGTTGTCAGAATTTACCCTACCCCTCTTAGAAGTTCTGAAACGGTTTACTGAAACACCCTGTATGTAATGATATATCTTAATCCATTTTAAATTCTAATTAATTTCATAATTTTTATGTTAACTTAGCTCCTATTAACTTCATTCTAAAATGGTTTATTATTTCTTGATCCAATTCCTATTTTTTTAAAATTAATTTATTCAATACAGGCTCCATAAAACTGCTCTCTTCAGCATTCCCTTGCATAAGTCTACATGTGTCAAAAAATTCCTATAAAAATATCATAGTAAAACCATTGAAGGGAAAAATTGGGCTCACTTCTGCTCTTCTGCTTTTGTATCGTGATACAGACTGACGAATTGCTAACAGCCTTTTATCTGTATAAATTATGCCTCAGGAATAAAATAAACCGAAGTTAAAAATTTCAAGATTCTTCTTCTCGGCTATGTATCTGCTGAAATATGTTTATATAGAGAGAAATATATTATTTCGTATATTCTTATTTGACCCAAAAGACAAAACATTTTGATTCATAGAAAAAAAACTATAACTTATAAATTCGTTTTTCACCGAAAAAAACTCAGCTATAATTTGTAAATTCGTTTTTATATTTTCTCTTTTTTTCTTTTTCAATTAAACAAAAATGTTTCCCCAGATCTACTCTTGCAGTTTCCTAGCATAGAATATCTTTTTTCCTATTCACTAATGGAAAATTACAAATCGGGAAGTAGCAAATAAAATAAATGGAAGCGACTGCTATTTCACGAAACAATCCGTTCCTTACAGCTAATTGAGCAAAGTAGCGGAAAAAGCGTTTTTTATTTGCTCCATTTAATACGTTATTTTTTTTTAATCCTTTTCTACTTTTGCTAATAGCAGAAATAAATTTGTGATGAGAAAAAAAAATTGTTGTAATTTCTTTCTGAAATTGGATATTATTTCAACAGTAGAAATAATTTATGTATGAAAACTCCAACACATTACAGATATTTCCGATATCAATATTTCATTTTGCCCAAAAATAAATTTTAACTTTCCTATATTCGAATTATATAGAGAATTAGTGAAAGTGGTCTCTCCAAAAAAGCTGTTATCACCTCATCCCTGCAAAAAAAAAAAAAAAAAAAAAAAAAAGAGGACTTTGAGTAGAGCAGAGAACGCCATGCATAGCATCGGAGTACAAAATCATGAAACATTAATTTTTGGAGTAAATTTAGCAATTTTACTGAATCGATCATATTATCCTTGGCGAGATTTTTTGGCGATTAATCCCTGGCATGCTGTAAATCGAATTTGTATTTTAGACGCGTTTTTCCTTACCAATTAAAACAAAAATTTCCCACTGAATTGCACATGTTACAAAATCACACGCGGAATTTTATGTACTTAAATCTTTATGCTTTTGAGTTTTGCAAGTCTCTGAAAGTACAGATGTACAGACGGTCAACACCTTGTTGGATCTGGCTCCAAATTTGATGTAATATGGATATTATATTTGTGTACCGAATCTTATACATCTAGATTTCTCCGTTTTATTGTTATT
Organism: Argiope aurantia; assembly: GCA_026543865.1. Lineage (NCBI taxonomy): Eukaryota > Metazoa > Arthropoda > Arachnida > Araneae > Araneidae > Argiope > Argiope aurantia. The sequence goes on along the minus strand of JAPMOR010067636.1, from coordinate 13,078 downwards.
GTTTAAATTATATTCCAACAGCCGGACAGACAGACTTCCCTTAAATGGACTTTGCTCAAAAATTAAATGGGAATCTACAAATTTGGTGTGAAGATCATATACGAAATTTCATTCGATTAGCTCAAATCTAGCCATTTTCAGATATCTTTGAGTTCGAAAAGCAAATTTTTGTCATTATGGTTGGCTGTCTATGGCAAAGATATAACTCAAAACTATTTTGAGATAGATGGATAGAATATGCCTAAACGCTTTGAGCTAGATGAATGAAATTTGGTGTATGGTCTTTAAACTTAATTTGTAGATTTCTATCAGATTCTGGGCGAATTCCATTCAAAAGAATTCTGTCTTCTATGTCTATCCGGTTGCGTGAATACAATTTAACACCTTAACTACAAAACGAAAAAAGCTAGAAAGATAAAATTCGGTATACGTATTTATCTATAGAAAAAATTCTATATTTATTTGAAATATATAGTGATGACCTTTACCAAATGTTAGTCTGTACTTTCAGAAGTATGTAAACGTGATAAATTAAAAAAGGCAATGATTGAAATATCTCAAATTTGTTATGGGATTTTAGTACTAAAAGTGTAGCTTTTCGTCAGATTTTTTAATCAATCGGTCTGGAAAAACGCGCCTAGGATGCAAATTTCGCCAAAATTCGCCAGATAACTCGCCAAGGATCATACAATAAATTCAGTAAAAGTGATATATTGATGTCGAAGGTTAATATTTCGTGACTACGCTATGCCAATGCCATGTCAGGCATTCTCTGCAATAACTCCTTTATTTAGAATGTACTCGAGGAAGTTTTGGAAAAATCACTGATGGTTTTTATTTTTTCAAATTTTTGACTGTCCCTCCCCTTGTACGAAGTCGATGCCGCCTGATGACAACCGACTAAATCTATGCGAACTGGCTGTTCTGCATAAATTGTTTTTAATAGCCGTATAATCCAACCCGGAAACAGTTATTAATAATGAGTTTTGTTGATACTGAAGAATGACTTTAGGATGTATATACACTACAATAATTTTAAGGAACTTTTCTCTAAAATTACTTTGTAATTTTTTCCCTATATATATATTTTTTTATTTTTGTTGTAAATCAATGTATTCAAAATAACTGTTCAAGTTTGTAAAATATTGTATTCAGAAATAAGTGGAATATAAGAAAAATGTGTTTTCTGAAAAGTGGTAGGGCGTGAATTTAAATAAAATACAAATTTGCAAATTTAATTTAAATTATCTATACTTTAAATATTCAAAATGTCTGATGTCTTCTATCAAACAAAAAAGATACTAGACAAACTTATTACATATTTTCATTATATTGATTTAATACCACGAAAACTCAAAAATGTTGTTGTCATGAATACAATACATCGTGAAATATTACTAAGAAGAAAAATAAATCTAAATAATACGGTCTTAAAATAAATCTATAATAAATACGGTTTCACATTTTTTTCAATCTTAGTTATGTTTTCTAAAAACATATGGCAACAATTAGGAATTTATTTCGTTTTGTTGTCTGAAAATTTATTTTTAATTTTAACTAACAAAAATATTTGAAATGTTGCCTTTAAATATAATTGTTTATCAAAAATAAATATTTAGCTTAACAAAAAAAGTATTTGAGTGAAATAAAAATTTTTTAAAAGGTTGAGAATAAATGAATGAATCATGGTCTGAAAGATCATCCATTTCATCTTATCATGAAATCGATTTTTACGGAGAATTAGCGCTTGGTGATTGTTATCTAACAATTAGAGATATTGTTGAACCTATTTGGAACCTATACGTTTTCTTATATGGAAAAAGTTGAAAACAATAAAAACTGTAGAAAAATAACTCATTGGTTTTGTGTCTTTGCACAATTCCATTATTATTTGTGAATTTTTAACCAAAAAATCAAATGCGGCTTCGCAAACTCCTAATTCACCTGATATGGCACCATGTGATTTTCATGTTCTTCGATTGAAATTACCTCTTCGTAGTCACCTTTTTGATTTCAGTAATAAAAGAAATGCAACAAACTTTGATGGGATTTCACGATAACGAACTTTAGGAATTTTTTGATGATTTAAAAAGTATTAACAGAAGTCCATTGCAATCATAGGGGAGGAGAGGCAATGAATTTGGATCAATGAACTGATACTTTTTGATTTACGCCACTATTATGGGTACTTTCTGATCATAATAATATAATCAAATCTCATTTCATATTATACAAATTTTTAAATTTCAAAAACTTATTGTTTTGTGTAAATGAGAAGATGACAGCATAAAACTTGTCGAATCCTTTGATTTTCTTTTAACAAATTTTAGAAAAAAAGAAAAATCTATAGTATACTGACATTTTTACAACATTTAAATGTATCTTGAAGATTTGTTACCTTTAAGATAATACTCTAAGATTTGCTATCTTTTTTTTTTTCCAGCTCTTTTGGGCGCCCCTTAGAAATCTATTTATTCCTGGTTTCCTCAACTGCTGGCTCGCGAAACACGCTTTAGAAAACATGTTTGTGAGTATCTGAAACTTCATTTATTTTGTTGATAAATGTTGATAGATTTTTTATCTTTCCTATTTATGAAGTAAATAAGTATTATAGTCATCATTTTCTATAGTTAGGATTCGTTTTGAATACTATATGTATTTCATACATGTCACTTTCTACAGACAAAGGATTTTACCATCATATATTTTCATAGTCATTTGACAGAAAAATTACTTGTCCGCGGGAAATTTTGCGGGAAAAATTACGCTCCAAACTTTGCAAAAATTCCGAGGTCCACTCCAAAATATCCCTAGTATTTCTTTAGAAAATAAAACGTTAATATAACAGAACTGAAATTAGTGAAGATTTTCATCATCAAAATTTTGATGTATTTGTATACCTATCTACTTCCGCACAAAATGGTTTTTGATTGAATGTTTAAATATCTATCTATGTGCATGTGCACACAATTATCAAAGAAACGGAGCTAAATATATAAAATCCTTGATGTTTTCATATTGTCTAAATCATGGATTTGCTTGAAAATTCACATCAAATTCTTCAATAGGAACCTCTTTAAACGAATCTAAAGTATATTGTTACGAAATTTCTTTACCGGGGTTCGTTTGGATAGTGGAAGTGATATGGTGTGTAGAACGTTCAATCAGCAGACGGTAGTAGAAAATAAAACAACGACGTTTATTTACACGAAGACACACAGGACAGCACAAAAGCGACAGCTATATACAGCACAGAAGACGATTATCTTCACCAGAGACGTGTAGCATACAACAGCAGCATACAACCAGAATCTACTGCAGACAGTAGCGCACAGCTCAGTTCAGCACGAGCTTGACTCCGTCGCTGCTCACCGTCGTTTCAGCCTCCTCCACTCCGTCTTCGGACTTGGATTACTGACTTGACTTCTCTGGCAGTGCAGCCCCTTTTATAGGTCTCAGGAGGCGGGGCTAGAAGCCTCTCAACCAATCAGGAACGTTCGAGGCGTATCGCGGTTCCTACTGGACGGATCGGGAAAATTCTCGAAGTTTCGGGTATAATCTATTTTGGCGCCAAAGTCACCAAATTGGTCGCCAAATGGTCGCCAAGTTTTTCGCCAAGCTCTGGGACCCCCGACACGACGCCCAGACTCTGTTCCATAGAGATGACTGTAAAACATTCTTTCCAATGATGGAACCAACTATGCTGGGAAGCAGCATTACCGATTCGTAACAATATTCTTGTTAATACTTGATTCATCAAATATGTATATACAACTTGAATAAATCTTCACTGATAATAAAAAAAAGTTTGAATCTTTCATTGTTCTTGAATTAGTGTCTTCTTATGGCACTAATGAAATAACTAACATTTCTAACCTTTAACTTGGCTTTTGGGCTGATTGGACTACTTTTGAAATTATTAGTTCTAGTTGGACTAGGATTTTAAAAATTTTCATTTCGTATTTTCTTACAGAGAAACACATAGAAAAATGAAATCCGATGTGTGTATGTTTATGGAGTAACCATTTCAATTAATCTTGAACTATCAAGCAAGAGTTATCATTCATCAAATAGGTGTAAATTTATTATAAGGAAGTATAAATCCAGTGGTAAGAAAAAAATGATTGCAATAGTTGAATTTAATAGGCGTTTTGGTGTCATTTAGCCCTGACAAATTTTTTTTCATTCATCATACAACTAAGAAATTATTTTTTTAAATAAATTAAAACTGGAGTCGAAAAATTTACGAAAATAAAACTGAATCTTTGAAAAGGTTATTAGTTAGATTTTAAAGTGGTACAAAAATGGTTTTTGTGCGATATATATACCTCAGAACTATATTACATTATCCATGAAATGCAATATGTATGATTTAAATAAAAATCGTTAAAACCCTTTTAAGACAGATCGCAAAGAAACTGAATTTGACAGGTAGTTACTTCTTGGTTAGTATATGCTCACTAAAATTTTTCTTTAATTTTTAATCACTTCTTTAATTAACGCTGCGTTTCCACTCGGTCAGTTATAAGACGGCCAATAAACAGCGCATGCGTAGAAAGGCTGAAAAATGCTGTTCGACAGACGGGACAACAACACGCCTCTGTATTGTATTTTTCTCTTACTGCTTATGCGTTTGTAGAATTTGGCGGGTTTTTTTGGGGGGGGGGGGGGGGGGTTCTTGGCGTAAAAAATTGATTGCTTATTATAGATTATTTCAGACATTGTTTGCTTTTTGTTCTTTCAAATGTGAGGTAGTGTTTCTTTTTTTTTCATTTTATCTGCCATTTCTTTTCTATAGTTTTCCAAATTTAGGTATATTGATCTTTTTTTTTTACCATGTTTCTTTGTCTAAATATCTATCATTTTAATACTATACACAGTGAAAAAGAAAGATGCAGGGAAGCCAAAACGGCAATTTATAGCCAAGCATGGAATGTCTGAATCTATATTATGAAATTGTAGCAAACAGAAATCGGTCCCTTTCTGCGCATGCGCTGCCTACTGGACGAGTGTAAACATGGCGTAAGATTAATAAAAATTGTTATATTTTTCATTTATAGCTCCTGACATTTAATTGTGCAAAAATTAATTTTACCCTTCTTTCAAATGCAGAAGATAAGTTGTTTTCTGATTCCAATTTTATTTTTGAAAACCTTTTTATCGAATTTTCAATTTTTTAAAGTTATTTTCAATGTAATTTACATTAATTTTTTGTTTCATTTTTTTAGTTACTGGAGTTATACGCATCATCTTTATATGCAATACATCTTTTTTCTAAACTATATATTTAAGAGCAAGGATTAAAAATACAATAAAGATTGGCGAATCAAGTTTAAAATGTTATTATACGACAGTGTTTTTTTTTTCCTATCATAATTTTATTTCAGACTTAAACTAAATAAATATTCACTTTTAATATAATAATTTGTATTGAATTTAAATGAAAAACATTTCCCGAACTTTCATATATTATTTTTTATAAACGTATTTTTTTTTAAACATTTCTCGCCGATTTATTCATTTGAATTTTAAAATATAAGTGTGTCAAAATTTTAAAAGATTAATTAATTTAAAAATGATGAAGGAATTTATTCATGATGGAAAAATTATCGTCTGTTTCACCCTTAAAACAAACAAATGCGGACATTAAACGATGAATCGATTTAAAATTCTCACGAATAAAATTAATATCGTCTGTTGATTTAAGCTACGTAATTTCATCAATTAATCTGCAAAGCCTTCATGAAAAATTAAACAAAGGATCAAATACTTTATCTTGAAGTAAATTCGTTTACATTTTCTGCACGAATGAATTAATGCACAGAAAATACTTTCTTTTGTAAGTTATACTTTAGTATTTTTTAAACCTCACTTCTTAAAGTTAATTAGGAAAGGAAAAAATGCCCTTCCAAAATATATTTATGATCTGAAATTATGTTTTAAAATTCAATTATTCTTTTCTTATACAGAATTCTTTAATGAAATATTTTTAAATTTTGTAGAACTAAAGCGCGTTATTCGCTTTAAGTTCTTGCGATGAAAAATTAATTAGTTAATATGCATACCGATATAAGCCGATCATTTTCAGCAAAAATTGCTTTAATGAAATAAACGAGGTTTAATGAAGTTAACTGAATCCATTAATCTCATAATATATCTTATGTCATAAATTTACATTTTGGGAAGAATTAGAATATTTGGAAAAGTAAATCAAGTTGTATGGTTGATTAGATAGATTAATTTATTTTTAAACATAGAGAAAAAATAGCTGCTATTATGTTGCTTTTTATATCGCATTTAATCTATGTTTCACGACAGAAAGATTTCACGATTTTAAATTAATTGTTGTAACATTAAATCATAAATGCCATTTATATTCGTTTGAGTTCGAAAAAGCAACATGATTTAATTTAGATAGGATATTATTTAGATTTAAAATTGTATAATTAAACTTTTAGGTCAAACCTTGTCTTTTTTGAACCATTATTAAACGATGGGGATGATATCTAATCAGGAAAATGATATTTGGCCCTGATGGATTTAATGTCCACCAAATCCATATGCAACGTAGTTATTTCTTAAATAAAATCGAATATCAAAGTAGAAATGTACCATTAACGCTATGACTTATGAATTAAGACTATGACTAAGAAATGACTTATTAATTATTATAATTATCTTATAATTAAGTTGGTGGTCAAATTTGTATTCTCTACATACTATACTATACATTTTATATGATGTATACTGTTACAAACCTGCAATTCGGCTTCCCAGCATAGTTTGTTCCATCAATAGAAAGAAAGTTTTACAGTCATCTGAATGGGACTAGCGCTTCGGAGGTCCCAGAGCTTGGCGACAAACTTGGCGACCATTTGGCGACTTGGCGACGAATTTGGCGACTTTGGCGCCAAAATAGATAATACCCGAAACTTCGAGAATTTTCCCGATCCGTCCAGTAGGAACCGATATACGCCTCAAACGTTCCTGATTGGTTGAGAGGCTTCTAGCCCCGCCTCCTGAGACCTATAAAAGGGTCTACAGCTGCCAGAGCAAGTAAAGTCGGACGGGGAGACGACGGAGTAGTCCGAAGACGGAGCGGAAAAGCCAGTAGTCGGAGTTCGAGAGCAGCGAAGTCAAGTCAGTAATCCTAGTCAGAATCGGAGAAGTAGAAGACGGAGTCGTCGGAAGCGACTGAGTCAAGCTCGTGCTGAACTGAGCTGTGCGCTACTGTCTGCAGTAGGTTCTGGTTGTATGCTGTTGTATTCTACACGTCTCGGGTGAAGAGAATCGTCTTCTGTGCTGTATATAGTTGTCGCTTTTGTGCTGTCCTGTGTGTCTTCGTGTAAATAAACGTCGTTGTTTTTATTCTACTTCTGCCTGCTGATTGAGCGTTCCACACACCATATCACTCACACTATCCAAACGAACCCCGGTAAAGAAAATTTCGTAACAATACTTTTTTAAATTTATCCCATGATTTTAGAAACACCCTGTTTTTAGATTACACGAAAAGATAAATGAGTATTTTCAAAATGTTCATATTATTGCGTAAGAAAATGCAGTTCTCATTTACATTAAAACTGACATTTATATAGAGTGATTGGTTGCTAATTGATGTTTTTATTCCTCTCTCAGAACGACCTGCACCGGGCCATGCAAAGGTCTCAATCCGCCCTTTCCCAAAGACTTATGGTCCTTTCAGCAACACTTCTGTGCCTCATCTTCACGAGGTGAGCATGCGCAATGGTCAACACCTTTCTGTCTCTATCTGTTATTACCACAATTCTGACAGCAGGGTGCCGATACAAATAATCCGCTTTAAAGTT
>JAPMOR010067614.1:139716-224391 GCA_026543865.1 Argiope aurantia | reverse complement strand
TATATATATATATATATATAATGATATTTTAAACTCTTAATTTAAACCAAATTAATTTCCAAAACTTTATCTTAATTTAGCCCATAGTAAAATACTCTCTTATTTCCTGATCTAATTCCACTTTCGGTTTAATTAATTCCTTTGTAAAAATAATGCACCATCAGTACTACGTATCGAGTGAAAGTGATACTTCCGTCGCCCTTCTCAAGGTCAACACATGAATTGGCACGTGGACTGAAATCCTATGTAATGAAAAAAATCCTAGTGATCGTTTGTTTCGGTCCTTTTGCCCTTCTTTCTTACTTCTGCTTTTGTGGCGCGCTGTGGCGGACGTGCCTTGTCCGCGTCTCTGCTTGTAAATAATTATGCTTTCCTGGATGGTGGTAGAGAGAGAATGAAACAAAATTAAAGATACAAAGTCTTTTCACTGCTTGTCAAACCTGCATTCTGTTTCAATCAAAATAGTATTATATATATATATGAAGGATAAATGCGCATTACATTATATACATAAACATAATACATTTTTGGGAACTGAAATTTCGTCTATAAATGTGTTCCAAATATACACAGTATATTAGCACTTGAATAAGTTTATATACAAGTTTAGAAAAAATTACTTATTTACAAGTTTTAGAACAAAAAGTCAACCTGATAATTTCGGAGAAAAGAAGCATATTGCAGTGCAAATCATCCGATTATGCTCCTCTTTCTTTCTGAGAGAATAATGAAAAAAGAGGAGAAACAGAGAAAAGGAAAAATGCAAATCAGTTTTACAAGAAGAGAAGAGAAAAAGAGTGACTTTGCCCTCAGGTAGAGAAGAAGATAATCTTTTCTTCTGAAGATACACTGTCAAGAGCAAAACATTGGCTGGCATTTTGACCTTGTTTCCAGCCAAGATTAGAGATTCTAATTTTCAAAGGCAGTTGGAAATCTCACAAAAGTAATAGAAGCCATCGAAGCGGGAAAAAATAAGCAAGGGATGAACATAAGTTATCCAAACTGATAAGCTAACCAAACGAAACTAATGATGTGGCTACTAAAAGAGAAATTCATTTACAAAAAAAAAATGCAACAGATTTTGTAGAGAAATGAGGTTTTTCGGTTCGGTCAACCAATTTCAAATAAATTCGGGAAAAAAATGATAATGAGGCAAATGAACTGAGTGACTTCGTGGAATGCATTATCAGCTCGTATTATGTTATGTTATCTTAATGTTCTTTACTAACTCTTTGACTATATGAGTAGGTACAATCCAATGTGAAATTTTGTAGTGAAAGCTGTACGATCACATAAATATCGTTGTATTTACTTTCTTGTCAAAAAAAAACATCTATTATTTGCTAACAGATTCTAAAACCCTCTGCACATTTGCGCATGCGTTAGGATGGGTTTAATTCTGCAAAATAGGGGTGAGAAGAGAGATGAAAAGAAGAGTTGTTTACATTTAACAATAATGTAAATACCGGAATACGGCATCCTTCCGTCTCTCACCCTTTAGGGAGATAGAAGCTTCGAAAAGCGGCTGTCTCAAAATAATGAAAACAACAGTAAACCCCGACAAACAGAACTCGGATTATCCAAAATGTGTCGCTTCAGAAATCACAAATCCAAACCAGCGGAAGTGGTCGCCACAAAATTTTCTCGCGTACTCTCTAATAAACTTGTCGTGTCAGGGAACGCCTTACACGGCACTGGCTTATAATAGTTACGAAATTTTAACTTTTGGCGTTCATTTAGCATTTTTACTAAATCTGTCGAGTGATACTTGGTGATCTATTTGGTGATTAATCTTTGACATGCATTAATAAATCCAAAAAAACGCATTTGTATTTTAGACATGTTTTTCTCAACCGATTGAAATAAAAATTTGACATAAAGCTACATTTTTAATCACAAATTCACATACCAAATTTAATGTAGTTAAATCATTGTCTTTTTCAATTATCGGGTTTACATGTCTCTGAAAGTAAAGACCGATTAGACGACCAACTCTTTGTTGGATTTGGCTGAATATTTGATAGATGTCTTGACTATAGAGGTTAAATCCATGCTCCGAATTTCATCCATCTAGCTCTCTTCATTTTGTAATGATCATGTTAACTTATATTCGGACATACGGACTACCTCTGAGTAGATTTCACTTAAAATTTGATTAAAAAAAATCTGCAAAGACCGTAAACCGAATTTAAAGTACGTAAAGACCGTATACTGATTAGCTCAAAGCATTTTTTTCAGACAGACGAACATTTTCCAACTGTGTGTTTTTCGAACTCAGGGAGGTCTAAGACATGAAGATTCGTCAAAATCTAGAATTCGAATTTTTTGACGATTATTATGCTCTCTCTATATTCCGCATACGAGAAAGTGAAAATGCTAAATGAAGAAACACGATTATTCTTGTAAAATTCCGAAATTAAAAATAATTAATAATATAAACAGTTCGTACTTGTTTATAATATGCCTACTAAATCTAAGTGTAATTTTAACTTTAATAAAGAACAAAAGCGTAGTTTATTTAAAACATTTCAAAATCCTGTAATTAAATACAAAATAGTAATGTATTTTTATGAGGTAAGAGTAAAAAATCGTCAACCGAAACGACTCCCTCCCCTTTCATTCTGCCAAGCGGGTCTATATTGCATAGGAAAAAAGTATTATAATAATTTTAAAAATTTCTTCTTGGAATTTTCATGAATCCGTGTGATTTAGGTCGTCCAAAAATTGAGGTAACAATTTTAAAATGATATTTGAACCGGTATCCTATCTGCAAATTGCACTCTTCGACCAAAAATAAGCATGATGAAAAATCATTCAAAATTATCTACAAAGTAATCCATTCCAAATAAAACTACCAATTTCCACAAGGAATTTTTCTTAGCTAGCAAGTGCTCATAAAGGGAAAAAAATTTTTATTCAAAATTACTCACAATTACAATATTTTTCCTTAATAACTTCGTAGAATATTTTTGTACGAAAAACCACTATTTAAAGTCGGTTAAAATTCGAACTATTGCAGCGTATTAAAATTTAAATAATGATTTCTAGATTATGTCAGTTGAATAACTGTATAATTTTTTTCTCCGATTTTAATAAATTTCTAAAAATATTTTTTATATTTTATAATTTCAGATTTTTTTTAAAAAATTATTGCACATGTGCAAAGTGTGTTACGACAGTATTACATAGTTCTTTGAGTATGTGTCGTTTCATTTTTTTAATTAAGACTGACCGATCAAACATAGAACATTAATCCTCTGACTGCGTAATTCTTTAAAATCACTATTTTGATGGGATTTTGCAAATAAGTTCAAATATTTTTCAAAGAAAGTGAATTGATACTATACATTACACGATAATAATATGATATAATACAAATCAGTAATCGTTGAAATAAACCCCTTAAATTGCGGAAAACGCGGGATGCAACAGAAAATGGACTAATTACCAACCCGCGGAAATCCCTGGATACGCAGCTGGACGGTTAACATGCTACAATTCCTCAAATAAAAAGTACATATATCGTTTATTCATTTTTTTTATTTTGTTGAGTTATTATAATTTTTTGAATTATGAATCGCTGCGATAACAAAATCGCACTCTAAAATAAAAAAAAATCCAGAAAAATGAAATGTAATGTGAGGTCTTTTTTATACCAGAATTGTATATTTGCTGTCAAATAGCGGAAGGAATCCGAAAAAATTTTATACTTTCTGTCCATTTCTTTATTTAGCTTTTAGAGTTTTTGAATTACCTAATTCAGATTCACAGAAAGATAATTTGGCAAAGAGTCAGAGCGTTGACTGATTTGGTCCAAAATTTTAAGTAATATACAATTTTAGTATAAAAACCACATACCAAATTTCATCTATCAGTCTCGTTGCAGTTTTAATTATCGCGACAGATAGACATCATTCTGTAGTTTCGGAAGACGTATTTATTTATCGAAATTTCGAGATCAAATTTTTTTTTATGGTTGCATTGCTTTTTTGCTTTTTTTTTAGTACTTCCTGTACAAGGAAGTACAAAAGCTATCAACTCTTTTATTGCTTTATATCCCAGACAATTCTATCAATCATCATCTACCTTGAAGATGGTATTGTTTATTTTATTGACAATATGTTATCTATTTTATATCTAATTACTAAATCAAAGCGTAAAAAGATGATTTATTCTTTTACAAACAGTTACAGACAATGGATTTTTTTAAATAAATTTTCTTCAGTTTGAATGATTGGAAGCACATAGTTGCTGAATGATTGATATTCAGTAATGAATTTGGCTGGATTGAAGTCGATAATAATGTTACCTACTTATTATCGATCTCAGAATAATGTTACTACCTTAATTCACAATTAATGAAGCTTAAAGGTCAAATAATGTCACTAGAAATGGAGCGTGCATCATTATCATTAAGGATTAAAATTTAAGGAACTGTCACTCATGTACCCAACGTACACTTTAAGAAAATACAAACTATTGATGGTATCGATAATAAGGTTCATCAAACTTGTGAGAATTTAAATGTCTTAATTCAGTGAAATGTATCAATAAAAGATATTCCATTGCGCTTTGTTTCATTGCGTTAAGACCTACATTTAAACTTTTTTGGGTCAGTAAAATCTCGAGAAGACTCACCTCTAATTTTCCAGAGGGACAAAACTAAGACATAATATGCAAGTCTAGGTCGTGACTCTTGCCAGACGCCTTGACGACGATCTATAAATATTCTCATGAATTATTTCTAGATTCTATATTTGAGACAAAAATTATCTCTTAATGTATTCCTTTACTAGAGCAGATTCGATTTTAAGGCTCTTAAAACGATTAAACAAAGATATCGCATAGAAATCAAATTTTGATTCATCTGGAAGTCATTTGGAAAGAAATTTTAAAGCGAAAATTTATTTATACCTTTATACTTTTTTCATTCTAAATTAAAAGTATTGACAATTTTAATTTTTAGTCATTAATTCAGGTAAATTAAATACCTATACAATTATAACTTTTTTTAGAAAAATTATATTGCTCTTTAAAGTAATGGAAAACTACTCAATATATTTTTGCCTAAAGAAAGCATTATCTCTTCTTAAATATTTAATTATAATAAAGTTAATTATGCGTGTTGGCGCTCTACAGGCCATACCATTTGATCTAGAATTACCAAATATGGTGCATACATACAATAGAGGATGTAAATGCCTTGAAGCTATTTTTTGAAATTTTGATTATAAATTTAAACAAAGTTTTGCCGTAATTTTGTGACAATTTTCAAGATCATTATAGTACAAAAACTGATTTTTACATCAAGATCATTATAATACAAATTATGATTTTTAGATCATCTAAAAATCAGAAAATAATTATCTTTTCAATGATGCACATCATTTTTGCTATAATTTATTTTTCCATTTTTAATTCATTTCTAAAAAATATTTTAAGCATAATTCTTAACAATATATTTCACATGAAATATTAAATTGGTTTAAATGACGATTAGTGTGCCCCCGAGTTTGTTGCCATAAAGCAATCCATCTAATGCTGTTTTGTTTACTACTTTTTGCAATGGTTGAGTTGTACATGAACTACAATTATATTATAAAAAATGTTAAATTAAAATTTTTTTTAAAAATATCGATTAAAGATTTTAATTTTGTTCTTTATTATAATTAAAAGTTTATTAAATAAAGAAAGTTAAGCCTATAATTAAAAGTTATTTAATTTTTAATGTGAGTACGAACAGAAAATATTTATTCTTTTGCAATTTTTAATTGTCAGTATGCGTTTTAAAAAAATCGTCTGAATTCTTAATTCACGAAATCGTCTGCATTCTCACTTTAAAAGACAGCTGCAATGGAATTCTTCGCAGTTCTCGTAATTCTTTTGCTGCTCTAACGGTTGGTTTCCTTGATAATTTGTTATGTCGACAATTGTGCAAGAATGGATGTCGGGTAAGTAGGATGGAAAACAGTATTTCGAAGTTGCAGAATGAATGAAGGGTGAGTGGAATATATTTTTTACGAGTTGATGAAGTTAGGAAAGGATGCATGTTTGAAATTTTCTATAGAGAATGTTTCGATTGATTCTTCCTCCGTTCTTTCTTTTCTTTTGGTTATGTATTGTTCCTGTTATCCACACAGTCCTTATGTTCAAAGTGTTAGCGAAGCTACTAGATTCCCGCTCCCACTGCTAGCGAAGCCGTATGATGTTTTTTGAAGTTAAAAAATTCTGCCCAGTGCCTTCTACAGATGCCGAAGGCAGTTTGAAAACAAAAAACAATACTTTTCAGTAAAAAGTCCTAATTATATGGCGGGAAATGGTAACCGTAACTGTTCCACGGAAGAATTTGTTTATTTTGTCCGCCATCTTTATTGGCGACTTGGCATCGTTGGTGGAGCAAGGGCCACACTAGAATTCACTTTTACCATTAAATTTATCCTTCACAAGAAAGAACATTATGCTTACATGAAAAAAGTAGGAAAATGTACATTACTAGAAAATAGCACATTGAGCTGAACAGTATAAGGCCAGTATGAGTTATATGGTTATCAAAGTTTAAAGTTTAAAAATATTTTTCTGAACAGGTCACAAATACCAAGTTACATGAAATATTTAATTGAAAATTTTAGAGACCATTAAACCCATTTTAGCGAACATTTTATCGCCAAAAGGTTGCTAGTAGATAGATAAAATAAACTTTGGAAAGTTTGATGAAAAAAAAATGATTTGTACATAATGAATGATGAATAAATGCACATACTACATATGGAATAAGCTATCAGCAGATTTATCTTTAAAAATTTACTAAATATTGCGCTTTATTCGCTTTGTGATTGTTAGATAGCGAATTACCTGATGCATGACATTTGATGTTTGTTTTGCCAGAATTGTACGAAATATTTCATGAAAATTATTATCAAGTCGTATTAAGTACTTATATTGCACTTGAAGAGGAAATGGTGACAAAAAAAAAGGAAAAGTAAAATTTTAATTAACAAATTAACAACAAATGAGTTTAAAATAATATTATTTGTTAGTTCTTCTTTTAGACTCACCGTTCGTGGCGACACTGATGAATAACTTTTCGGTTTATTTACCTGTTCCGAGTAACGGAAAGTTTTCGTTTCTCGCTAGCAGTTGTTTGAATATCTAAGTAACGCACGTGTAAACCCTCCATTGTTTTTTTAAATAGTAATGAAGCGACCAGAGACATAATATGAGAAAAAAAAACGTGTGGAAAGTGAAGTGAAACTGATCGTGATGCTGCTACGCTGGCGGTCAAACGTAAAATATTGGATCAATGTTAAAAGTATTGGATCAAATATATGCTGTCATTCTGGAAAGATTAAGCTTCGATGTTGAACGAATGGCCTCAGAAAAACTTGCAAACTGGAACTGACAAACATCGAGTAGAATGCAGCAACGGAGTCGACGAGCGAAAGCGAGCAGAGTGCGAAGCCCCCTAGTTTAAAATATTAAAACATTCGACAGTTATTTTTTTTAATACATCTTAATGAAATGTTGCGCTATCAATAATAACGGGGTTTATTATCTTTTAAAAATGCTTAAATGAAATATTCATGTTAATTTGTGAAACAAAAGAAACAGAGAAACTTTATAATCAAAAAGCATGTCAAACAAACTTAAAAACAGACATGAAGCCAAAATAGATCTTTCATAATAATAAAGAATACGTGTACTAGTATAACTATCTGCGATTTTGAAAACATCAATATCTGCCTTGTGCTGTCACATTTTTTTCGCACAAGTTAAATTCAGAATTTTTTTAAAAAAAGTTCTTAATTCCTTAAAAGTTCTTAGTCCTTAATTCCTTTCATTTTCCCCCGTTTGCCTCAAAATCTAATTATATTAACTAATTGTTTGACACTTATCTGGAGGTATGAATAATTCCACGAATATTCACAGGGTTGCCGAATCAGCATTTTCTATAGTTTCACATTTCAAATGAAGGAAGGCGCCTATCCTTTACATGTAAGTGGATTTCTTACGGTCTTTTTTTAACATGATAGTGTCCATAAAGTAACATACTGCATGTAAACTACGTGATAAAACATGCATGATTAAAAATCATGCGTAGTACTCTGCAAAAAAAAAAAACACACACACACACCTAGAGTTATCAAATTTGGTACGCAATTACTTTGTGGGTATTGCTCACTATAAAAGAGTTTTTCAAAAAAAGTTTAGATTTCTAGTTAAAAATTAATCGAAATTATTTTGATTATTTTAAGAATAAAGTCATCACGCTATTAAAAACGTAACTGTCCGGATAATGTATTTCCTAATTTCACTTTATTTTCCTCCTGTAAACTACACAAATATTAAACAGAACATTAACCAATATTCTTCCTTAACATTGAACAATGGAAAAAAATCGCGCTACTAAGCAATTGATGGAACAATGAAAACGATTTGAATGTCAATTCAACAGTGAAATCTGTTGTTAAAAATCACGTTAAAAAATATTTCTACAAAATTGCAAAATTAAGAGAAACTTTGTATGATAATTAAATTGGTATCATTAAAGTATTTCAATAAATATTTTTAAATTTTAAAAATGGCATAAAAAAATAAGTTTTGTACAATAATATTTTCGGGAATTATCGCAAAAATTTTGATTATTTTTTAATTATTAAAATTTCAAAAACAAAATCGCTTTGAGGTAGATATTCCTACACTCCAAAGTACATCTGCGCCAGATTTGGAAGCTCAAAGTATGATTGTTCGATCTGAAAGGGAGTCAACAAACCCGCATTCATTTTTATTATTTGTAAAAACAAATTATCCATTTAATAATTATCTATTAACTATATGCATCAATTGCGCATGTAATTACATTTGATAATTGTCATCAATATAACATATACAAAAGTTAAGCTATCCACTAAACAAGAAAACTTGATTTATGAATAATGAGTATTCTTGGAGATAACAACAGAATATAATCTTGATTATAGATAATCATAAGGAAACTCCTAAATATTAATGTAATTTAATCATAAGTTCAATATTAAGACAGCCTTTAATATAAATAGTAGAGGCATGAAGATACTTATCCCATAACGAAATATATTCAATAGTAATATATAAAAAACAAGTTACCTTTGGTGACAAGCTAGTTCGCCGGGATGAATGACTGCAAAAAGTTTTTAATATTTTTTATAGCTTTGTCTTAATAGCTAATGTTTTTAAATTTCAAATTTTTAGTCACAATAACAATTAGATTCTCTCCATGGTTCTGCCATGCATACGACTCTCAGGTGGAGAATTTTAAAAGTAAAAATCTGAGCTCTCGCGGCGTTTATAGCTTTGCCCAAAGTCCACAATTTTATATGGGATGAAAAGGAATAATACCTATACCGTGTGCGGAATAAGCACTCCTGCATATTTTTCTTTATGACTTATTTATTACTTAAAGATCGTATAAAAATCTTTTTTGTGTTTAGTATTTTTACAAGTTATCACGGGAAACGCCATTCGTTCGCTTAATTTCTGTTGTTTCTGATGGCACTTGCCATGGACTTGCCCCGCTGATTTCGAATTCAGCGATTTTAAGCCGAAAGGGAGCGTCTCTTGTTTTTGAGTACCGCCAACTAGGGCCAAGAGTACGATTTTGCTACTCACGCATCACATTCGTTTGCACATCCTTTTTATACAGGGGGGCAAATTCGCACATCTCACAGATAGAACACATGAAAAACAATCATGCTCGAGGCGGGACTCGAACCCAGGACGCCCAGATCACGGGGAAAACGCACTACTCCTATGCCAGGACGCCGGCAGCTTAATTTCTAATAAATTGAATAAAATTAAAATTACAAAAAATATCAGTTCGAAGTCCCACTCTCAAAAGTATATATTTTGTTTGGTATTTCTAGATCAAACGGTCTAATCCGTAGAGCAGCAACACACACACAAATACACATTAATTTTTATTATAAGTAAATATTATTTTATGGGAGTGATGATGAATCAAACAATATCAGAATTATCTTCTAAAGATCAAGCAAAGGAATCAAAGATTGACGTAAAAAGAGATGTGTGGTGGAATGTAGATTATTATGATCCGTGCAGGAAGCAACAGGACGAATGTTTTCGGTAACATTTGTTTAATAGTCACATTCACACTAAACAAACACAAAGATAAGACATTCAAGCGAGCAACAGAATGGCATATCGGCAACGGCAGCGTAGTGATGTTTCGGAGTTCCGCGATGTGACAAAGTGGTCACGAGCACCTCCACATCATAATTTGGAATAGATACTTTAATTTGTTAGTTTAGGGAAAAGTT
The DNA here is from genome assembly GCA_026543865.1 of Argiope aurantia. Lineage (NCBI taxonomy): Eukaryota > Metazoa > Arthropoda > Arachnida > Araneae > Araneidae > Argiope > Argiope aurantia. The sequence goes on along the minus strand of JAPMOR010067614.1, from coordinate 214,078 downwards.
AAATTTAATTGAAATTAGTTTGGACGAGTGCAATAAAGCTCTAACGTCATTAAATTTGGTATTTAATTCATATTATTATTTATGATATAATTAATTTATTAAAATAATATTTAGGTTATTTATGGGATAAAATACAGAGAAATTTAATGGAATTACGTTGCACGTGCCTTAACTATGGGGACTGTTTTTAAATAAATTTTCTGAAGAAAGACATTTCACGCGTGTAGCTCATCGTAGCTATCTGAGGCCAAAACAAATAATTTTGATAAGTTTAATCCACCAGATTGGTAACAGAGTTAATTAGTTCTCAGCTTTTTAACTGAGGGGAAATTTATGTATACATTATCAATCGCAGCTCTCGGGCGTTTCCTCGAGCTGGCCACTGCTCGATCATAAGCAGGAAGGTTAAGTAACTTGTTACGAATCTGTGGCAGTTTTTCGAAGAATTTGATTGATGTTCTTCTAATAAATTCCGGTTCAATTTTGAGATCGTCATGTAAAATTTTCCTCCTGATATACCAGGGGGCGTCTACAATCTTCATCAGATGCCTATTTTGGAAAACTTGCAACCTCTTAATGTTAGTGGCGGAAGTCGCCCCCAAATTTGGGAGCCATACATTAGAATTGGTCTTAAAATAGCTTTGTAGAGCAGAAGCTTGAGCCTAATCGATAGCTTGCTCCTAGGAGAAATTAAGCTGTTGAATTTAACACTCGTTCTTGTAGCTTTGGTGAGGGCTGCTTTAATATGACTATTAAAGCTTAATTTTGAGTCTAAAACTAACCCTAGGTATTTATATTCATTTACGAAGGGGACGGGTTGGCTGAAAATTTGGATTGGGGCTAAGTCAGGCATTACCAGTTTTTTAGTAAACAGGAGGCACGCGCATTTACTTGGGTTGACTTTTATTTTCCAGCCGATGAGCCAGCACTGTAAAATGGTCATGTACTGTTGTATGTTTCCTATGACTATGTTTGGAGAATGGCATATCATCTCATTCTCATTACAATCGCAATGCACTTTGGGATGGTACCTAATCAGGCAACGCCATCTAGTATCCACAAGAGAAGATAAAGTAATGCAACGGCTACAGATGTCGTAATTTTTTTGTATGAGACTTCCAACTCGAGACAATTTGAATAAGCTGTCGTTGCATCACTCGGATAAATGTCAGAAAAGCTTCAAAATGACAATCTTATCTTTTAGACGAAAAATGAATGTAAATGGAAAATCAGAAATATTTTCCAACAAATAAGAGGATGCTGTTTTAAAATTCTGCCACCGTTAAACAATTTAAGTTAGCATTGTCACAATTTCAGGTAGCATCCCACTAAACAATGGATAATTTTAGGTTAAATTTCTCATGATCAGTATCCTTTTGTTAATATAGTAGTTAGGGTTAGTTAGATTATCAGGTTTTAAAGTTGTGTTACGACCATTTTGGTAGAATTCTCATAATTTTGAATCATAACCTGATGATGAGAATAGATCCAAAACTTTTATTTTCTCCAAGGCTTCCGCATCTTGTTTGTGGGAGAACTTTTGAAGTGCCGGTTATTAACATTTGATGGGTAATTTTTTGAGCGGAGGCTTCCATCTTAAACGATTTGAATAAAGAATGAATGCAGATAAAGATCGGTAAATTAGAACTATATCGAAACATGCTAATTAATAAATAACCACAGTTTTCTTTCTCGCATACTTCAATAATAGGAAGTATTTTGTATTTCATTACAAAGGTATTAGAGATATTTGACTATGTATTTTGAAAGAGTTTCTCTTTCTTTTGATTTATCTGGTCCAAAATTCAGTATAGATTTAAAAATATAACTATTTCCCAAATTTCATCAATCTTACGTTTTGCAATTATTATGCTCAAATACAAAGCGACATAATATGAATTATATTTATATATTTGGTCCTTCTACATTTTTTTGAAATAAAACGAGACATTGAATTATGTCCATCTAGCTCTTTGGATTTTTAAATAATCACCTTTACATGTATATGGATGGACAGACATAATTTTGTCCAAAATTTAATAAATTAATAATTTTGATTTTAAAACATATGTTCGCTTTCATATTTCCCGCTTGTTTCGTTTTATAGTTATCGGGTTTATAGATAAACAGAAATACAAGTACACATATTTCCAAAAATGTTTTTTTTTTTTTCGATAAACAAGACGTTTTAAGGTATCCGGCTAGGTTAAAAACATGAATTTGGATGAAAAATCGCATTTTAATTTTATTTATTTATTGCAGTTTCAAAAAATATTTACGTTTCTATTTCCTATGATATCTTTATTTTGTCTCTATGTCAATTAGAAGTCAAATTATGGTAAACTATTGACATGGTCAAGCTTATTTATAAGCATTTAAAAACTTAAAATGCATTTTCTGAAGAACAAATTTCTTCATAATTCTACAGTGCGAGGTATCGTCATATCTCAAAAAAAAAAATCAAGATATCTTAATGAAATTTATAACTGATACTGTTTATGTTATGAAGAATGTAATGAACTATGGTTTTTATGTGAATGCTCTAGAAATAGATTTATGATTGTTTAATATAAATATTGTTGAAAAAAATTTCAAAATTAATTTCATATATTACAAAAAAAATTTGAACATAATTTTTAGGAAATAGTTAATTATACTCTAAGATATATTACACATGTAATTTTATAAAGAAAAATGAAAAACTGCAACAATTTTTTTTCTCTAGAACAATCCTAATTTTTGCAAATAAATGCTAAAATTAACTTTAAAATATGATTTTATTTCAAAAACTACATATATATTTAAATAATTTCACTTTTATTCAGCGTTTTATCCTTTTATTAATAAAAAACAATACAAACGTTAATATTTTTTCTGAAAAATTCTCTCCGAACTTAGTCGGATACCATAAATGACGTCATCAAATTCTCGAGATAGAATGTTTTGATTATAACAATACTTTTTTTACTTTATTGTGGTTGCTTGTATATGAGAAAGTAAAAATAACATTTCTATTGGAACTATTCCATGCAAAATTAATTTATTTAAGGCCTAGATACACGTTTATGATACTTAAAGTAGATAAAAGGCACAGGAAAAAGTTTATAATTTAGAAGAAAAACTCATAAATTGTTTAAGATTCCACTTCAGATCTTAAGCAATATAAAAACATTTTAAAAGGCAAACATTTTCCAACCAATTTAGCTAGAAAAAATGTTTTCAGATAAATAATTCATCCATTCATTGTCGGCAAGTAATTCACACAGTTTCTAACGAAAGTAAACTCAAAAGTACTCACATGGGAACAAACCGACTTCATGTTGGAGAATTTTCTCCGCACTTCCTACCTGTCCGACCACCGAGTGAAATTTGCAACCTGGAGAGGATGGATGTCCCAGATGATGCCTGAAGAAGATCTCGCCCATCCCCCCCGACTCGACGATTAGTGTCAAGTTCAAGCCTGCACGGTGGCCCCGTTTGCAGGCGTAAGAAGGTAGGCGACCGTGAAATTCTTCCGAGTTTCCATTTTGCACTGGAAAAAAAAAATAACAAAAATCGTTTTCTCTCTTCTGATTGTTCTCGTGGCTTTCTAATCTTCCCTTGAGAAGTAGGTGAAATTTTGTTTTCTAATTCCCAAGATCAGAAAAAGAACAGCTAATAATATGTTATTTTTCCTTATGCGAATGGAAAGTGCTTATGCAATGATGGTGGTAATCATGACCATCAATTGATGCGTGATTTAAAAGCACATTCAACTTTCGGTTTTTATTCTTTTTTTTTTTTAATTTTTGTCTTGTAATAATTTATATTTGTTTCGGTTTTATCAGTCCATCCATTAATCTTGTCAGTAGGCATCGCTTCATCGCTTTTGATGCAATTTTAATTATATTAATTGTTACCGTTTAAAATAAGTTTTATCGTTAACAACTTCTGTTCTCAATTTTAATTACAAGCAGCATTTTCCTCAGTTAATGATCTCCCGTTTCATATTTCAATATCAATTTACTGTATGAAATACTGCTGTATCACTACCCACTATGTAATCTGGCCGGCAAGAATTTAAATTTTTTTTTCCCAACTCGAAAGAGATACTTCAACTTGTTCTGTTAATTTTCTTTTGTTTTGTTCTGTTCTTTTTTCCATAAAACACACAAAAATAAATCTACCTTTTTTTCTTGTTAAAATACCGTAGAATTTCTTTTAGACTTTGAACATTTAAGTGAATAAATCAGTCCATACCGTCACACATCCACTGACATTTATACTGCTTCCAATTGAAGACGAAACAAGTAATGCAAATAAAGCAAATTTCTTGAAAATGAAACAAAAAAAAAGAGAAACTACAGTAAATCTCAGAAGATTCGAACTCAAAGATTTGATAAATCTGTACGTTTTAAGGCCTTAGCGCCTGATGAATCTTCCAAGTGCGAGGGCCAATTTCAGTCCATCGAAATCGATTTTGACCACCTAAAGGACGATGAATACTTCAATCTCCAAAGTTCGATTATAATATTTCTAACTGTCTCTAGCTCAAATATTACAAGTACATACAAATAATTAGCGAAAGCTTATACAAAAAAATTAATTTCTTATTTAAATCTTCAAACACGGATAAAATAAAAATTCCGCAGAAACAGAATGATTATTGAATCGTGAAAATAGCATTTTGAATCAAATTTATAATTTTACATAAGAAATTTAGCTATTTTTAGAATAATAATAAATAAAATTTAAAAAAAAGAGTAGCAGTAATTAATTGTTCAAACTTATCGAAAAGTATGCACAATCCATATTAACAAATGCTGATTTGTTATTAAGATAGATATCAGATCTATAATTGCAGTTATGGCAAATGTGATTTACTTATTAAATATTTAATTTCATTTTCAATTTGATATATTGCAAAATCATTATTTTTTATTCAATAAAACCAAATTTATTTTAATTAATAATTTTATTATTTAGGTGCCTCAGATGTAACTTATAATTGATTTTTCAAATTTTTTCCAATAAAGATTGGCAATAAGCAAATTGGTCTGTGCGGAACACAAAATTTAGAATCCTTTTCTACTTTTCGGAGTGAAAAAAAAATCCTTCATTCTTGAAATATGTTCCAAAATAACTATAATAAAAACACAATTTTAAAAACCTTAAAATAAATATTGTGTTATGTTTTAAAATAATTTTTCATGCCCTGTAGTCCAGCCTGTCAAGTCCTGTCAAGTGTCAGCCTTACTATTTTTAAAGAATGGATAATAAATCTTAAATCAAAGCATGAGCTTTTTTTCCTATTCGGTTAAAATTAAAAGATGAATGATTCTTAGAAAAGAATGAACCCAATAAAAATATTGTTCTTTCTGTAAGAATTTTTTTAAAAAAAAAGAATTCTGTTTCTTGTTTTTTTTAACACGTTTTAAATTTATTAAATGCTATTTTGAAAGTGGTTTGTAAATTTATCGCAATAATTAGAAAATGATTTATGACTTTTGACTTGTAATATTATTCTTTCATAAATGCCACTTTCCTTATTATAAATTTAGATCGCTGTATTTGAAAATTTCAAAAGATATATTACTATCTTTCAATTTTTGAAAGCTTTTATAAAATGCAGTAACTTTATTTCTTTGACTTTTAATATTCCAGCTCCAAAATTTTCATCTTAATTTAATGATTTTTGATTTTTTTTTAAATCAAAAGATTTAAAAGAATACTGAATACATATATTAATGAAATAATCGAATAAATTTTCAAAATATATATAATGGAAATCGAATCTATTAAATTGTTTGAATAAATTAAATCATTTTTATCTTTATAAATAGATCTAGCCATGTCTAGCTTTGAAGTAATTATCAACGTTTTAAAACAATTCACAATCCAATGAGCACGTAATTGTAGCCACGGGATATGGTTTCTAAAATGTTCCATTCTTTATCAACTGAAAAAAAAAACAACCTTGAAATTAAAGTTAGATTTGGGAACCCAGTCCGATTTCCTGCAATACATGTGGCCCTTTAATATATTCCAAATAATTTCATTTTTCTAGACCATCCATTCTGTCTGATCATTCACTCGTACCCCATGCCAGCTTCACTCCAACCCCCTCGACGAACGTCTTTCATAAGTCAGCCACCCCTTTCTCAACGTCCTCAAATCTAGTCATCCGCAATCCTTGAGTGCCCATTCTGGGATGAAAGTGAAATTATGGAAATCAGGACAACTGAATATCCAAACTTTCACTCCATTCCATGCTAATTTGGATTGCTTATTTACATTCTCGTATACTTAGCAAAGAAAAAGTATAGTATAGTAATCGTCAACAATTATAACTCGAGATTTTGACAAATCTTCACGTTTTAGATCTCTCCGAGTACGAAAAACACATTTTTGGAAATTGTCCTTCAGTCTGCCTGCGGCAAAAATAACTCAAAAACATTTTGAGATATACGGTTGAAATTTGGTGAACGGTCTTTATACCAAATTGTTGATTTCTAATCAACACATTAAAATCAACAAACAAATTTTGAGCAAAATCTGCTCAAAGTCTGTCTGTCCGTCTATTTAAATATAATTTAGCACAATAACTGCAAAACGAAGATAAAATTCAATGCACAGAATTAACGTCTATAGTGTAGACTCCTATCAAATTTTGAGTCAAATCCAACAACAGGTTGATTGTCTGTCGGTCTATAGTTTCGGAAACGAAATAATTCAAAAACTCAACGACTTAAATATATCAAATTTGGTACCGGATTTTGTGACTACTAGTGTAGTTTTATGTGAAATTTTTATTTCAATCGATTAGGAAAGACGCATCTAAAACACAAAGTCGATTTCCCAATACCATTAACCTTATACCAAGGATTAATCTCCAAATAAATCACCAAAAATGACACGATAAATTCAGTAGATTTGTTAAACCGTACATCCAATAGAAATATTTCGTAACTATTGTACGCCAATGCAAGACGTTTTCTGGGATATTACCTTTATAAGAGAGTATGCTAGAAAATTTTGAGAAGACCTCTCCCGTTGGTTCGTATTGACGATCGATTTTATTAGTCTATGAGAATCTTAGAAGAAAACAAAATTAATTTATTAACAAAAATTATGCACAGTTACGGTTATTTTCTTCATAACCGGCATGAAAATTCACATATTTGTCATACAGCTGCATCAGGTTTCCTATTTTCTCTTCAAAAAACATTGTCGCCAATGATGTGAAATAAAGTTTTAAAGCTCCTTTGAAGTTCTTCGTTAGCCTTTAATTTTTATTTTAGCATTCTAGTCAATTCTTCAATTCAGACTCTAAACCGTTTCCTCCACGAAAAAAGGAGACAAGAGATAAAAACGGCCGCAACAGATGGTTTTGCAAAACGAGTTGATCGACTCATTCGGAAGAAATTGAAGGTGCTGGAATCTCAGGTTACGAGCTGACTGACCAGTAAGCAAAAACTGCGACTTTAGATGATGAATGTTTTGATCCATAATCTGTCATTAAAAGAAAATTCAAAGAATTTAAGGACTAATGAAGAATTTCAAAGGAACATTAAGACACCATCTTATATCACTGGAGGCAATATTTAGCGAGGCGTTGATCGGAATACTTTGTCCATTGATTCAAAAATATGTGTATCTTAATGGTGATTGCCTATGGCACTGACGCTTTCAATAAATAATTCTTAATGAAGTCATGCCATTGTACATCTATTATGAGGTTCAGTGGTTTTAATTATCTGTATGACATCTAAAATCCATTTTCTAATTCTCAGTAATCAAATATTTCATTAGACATTTATTGAGGAAGGTGAAAACACACACGAACACAAAGATATCCACAGTTACATAAATGACTATAGTATGTAGTTATTATATTCACTTGTACTTAGACAAATAGACAAAAACACTTTCTGTGAATATATTCCATTCAAAATTTGAGAGAAATATACTAATTTGATATAACAAAATCAGAATAGCTAAGCAAATCAAAATTATAGAAAAATGCGCATGCGTGGGCTACCATGGTGACCACAGTGGAAAAGGGAAAAAGTATCTCTACACCAGAACAAGGATTATTCCGAAAAGTAACACGCTTGTACGTAACTCTTCGTAATAAATTCGTTTTGTACTCTAATCTTATATTTTTTACTTCCTCGTACATCAAACATACAAAGAGAAAATATATTATCTACAAAAAAAATTCGAAATCGAAATTTTAACGAATCTTTACTCTCAGACCTCCAAAAAAAAACCGAAAACACACTTTCAGAATGTTGGCTATCTGTAAACACAATAACTCAAAAAGTATTCGACTAGAAGAATGAAATTCGGTATTAAATCTTTACATCAAATGAGTATATTTCTTTAAAATTTTGAATGGAATCTATTCACAGAAATCGTCTGTCCGAGTGGAAATGAATATAACTTCAAATTAAAAAGAATTACATATGTAAAATATGAATACAATTTTAACATCTAAAATATATATCGGTATCAAATTTGGAAAAATTTCTACAGTAGTTAACCATCTGCCTGTATTTTTACCTGCGTATCAATACAATAACTAAAAAAAACAATACCGTAAATAAATGAAGTTGGAATATGATTTTGTGGTAAATTTCGATTGTAATCAGCCGGGGGGGGGGGGGGGGAAGTGCCCAGAATTTACAGAATTTTCTTCTAACCGTATTCCTGTGATTAATCGCCGAAAATCGCACTCTATTAGGCTCTTTTGTAACTATTGTAGGGCCGCGGTGGCCTGGTGGTAAGGTCTCGGCTTCGGAACCGGAGGGTTTCAGGTTCGAGACCCGATTCCACCGAAGAGCCGTCGTGTAAGGGGGTCTGTTGCACGTTAAATCCGTCCTGACCAAACGTCCTCCCGCTGGTGTGGTGTGGAGAGGGGGGTGCCAGCTCAGGTGTCGTCCTCGTCATCTGACCGCGGTTCAAAATTACGAGGTCCGTCCCAAAATAGCCCTAGTGTTGCTTCAAACGGGACGTTAATATAACTAAACTAAACTGTAACTATTGTTTGCCGCATGCAGTTGATAATGCGTAAGTACACTTATTAGAGAGTATGTGAGAAAGTATGGCGAAATCATTCTCGTTGGTTTCACACACCATGAAACACTCATTAGTTCCATCTGAATTAAAAAACCTTCTATAAAGATGGTGGCTCTAGTATTACAGTTCCTATCAATCTTGTGCTGATTGTGAATGTTCGGTTTTACACTCTACTAGAAGAGAAGGAGAATTTAAAAGAGAAAGAGAAGAGCATTGGTAAAATCTAAGACTTACTAAAATGAGAAGAGATTATTTTATGATTTGCAAATGCAATTTGTGATACTAGATGGAAAGTCGTAGATAAATATGGTAACCAACATCACATATGAGGAGAAAAGAATTTTTTTTAAATCCACAAAATTAGATTAAAATAATAACTAAAGTAATGGGAAATTTATTTTCAAAATTCTTCCTTAACCCTTTCCATTCATCAGTGAATATCTATGTGAAATTAGGAGATTTTAGGTTCTTAAATAATCTCCATTCTAAACCAATGACTCTCGTCCTTTATTTTTTCCTTGATTAATCTTTTTAACTAACCCCAGATATTATATCAATCTTCCGTCGAGTCAAAGAATCAAATTACTCGAATTTTTAGAGGGTTTTTTTTATTAATTTAACGTTTTATACCATTTTTAGTAAATAGTATTAGTAAGAAATTTTAATAAATGAAAATAATATTGAAATAATTCCGTTAAAACTAACAATTATTATTATAACGATGAAAAATACAATTTTTCATACTACCCATTATCGAAATGGAATATTTAAATTCTTTTCGATAATTAATTCTTAAAAATTAGATTCAAATGAAAAGTCTCACACGTGTAGCAGTGTCAAGCACATTGCAATATTTGTTTTTAATACAAGCATTCGATAAGTATGTTTTTTCCACAAATTCTGTATTCTTAAAAACTATTAACGATTGTATTACTTTAAAATTGAGTTTTCGGTATTCTTTCACAGTTACCCAAAAGACTATCAAACTTGAATAGCTTTCATTTTTCATACGAACTTTATCGAACAAATTTTTATAGCTTTATTTTTTTTATTTATTTATTTCGAATTTTAATCCCATAATAGCCGCTTTTGGCGACCCATTGTTCGTCTGAGATATTTTCATTTTTCATCATCAACCAATTTTAAATTATACTTCTACAATAAACATAGAACATTCTGATTGGTTTATTAGGCAAGTAAGGATGCGAAGTAACTGGTGAATAAAACTGGCGAAATCAGTTCATTTATTGAGGATGGAAGCTGTGTCATGGTTTTATTTCGAGATATTTCAATTAAACAGAAACCGAAGAGGTACACGCAGCCATTGCTGGCTTATCAAAATGGCATGTGTTTTCAAATGAAGTAAAAATTGATAAAATCCGGACAGTGACTAGAACTGGGGGATTTTTTCGCGCTTTTTCCTTTTAGAAATTGAGCTTCTGAAATATAGAGAATATGCTTCTGAAGCTTTTCTGTAAAATGTAAACTGGTAGATAGCTAGCGACCCTTTTTCGTTTATCTTAGAGTTAAGCGTTTTCCTATGAAGTAAAGGTGAAATCGGGTCATTGACTGCGAATGGTTCTTTGTTTTAATTTTAAACTTAATGTTTTAAATATAGGAATATTTTGTGTTTTTACCGTTGCCGAGTTCCTGTAGCTGGTCTACCACGGATCTCTAGACGCACAATAAATTAATGAGCCCTGTTTTGAAACATTGCTTTATATATGTCTTCCATTCATACTTATTTCTACGTCACAAACTGACATTATCGAAAATTATAATTTTAAATTAGGATATTTACAAAATTTGAATTAGAATTTGAAAAAAAAACCTTTATCCCCGGATTGGATACAAGTAAATTCTTTGCAGTTCAAAATGAATAAATTTTGTTTGAAAATTTTAAAAAATAAAAATAATAATCCTTTGTGATAATTAAGTCATAATCCTATTATTATATTAATAATATTCTAATTAATGCAAACGTATTAAGTCTTTCTACTAATGCTTTATCTTCAAAAGCTCTAAGACATTTCATCTTTAAATTAGTTGCTTCCCTTTTGATATGTTTCGAAATGCGACAAAAATAAAGGTGTTTAGCTGGTGGAATAAAGTTTGAATCGTTGATTGTGAGCTATTTTCCTTCAAATCAGAACTTCCGATATTCCAATTTCACCCAAGTGTGCGAATTTACCTCAATGACTGTTTACTGAAGCATTCATTTACGGTAATTAGCATTACCTGAAAGTTCACTGTAACAGCACAACCCTAATGACATATGGAGTTCGTACAAAAGCCTCAATTTGGGATAAATTTTGTCACTTGCACTATATGAACCGCCCAAAGACAGTTACGATTAGGCAGACTAGGCAATTGCCTAAGACCGCTTCGTTGAGGGGGGAGGAGGGAGCACAGGTGGTTTTATTTAAAAAATTGTTATTAATTTACTTGCTAAATAAATTTGTAATATATATATATATGTATAATATATAAATTATAAAACATATAAAGACAGTACCAGTATTTTATCAAATACAATTAGTCAGATTTCTGTTTATTTCATTATGATCGCTTAGTGATTTTAATATTTATAAATTTCGAAAATCTGATATTACATAAAACTGGGTACAAATATAGATGTCGAACAATCATAAATAAGTCATTATAATGTTTTTTTTTAAAAAAAGCATAAAAAAATTGGAAGAAGTTACTAAAGTAAAAAAAAAAAAAACCTAAAATAAATAATAAGCATACTACATAAGTTAAAAATGTATAGACATGTGAAACTAAATTGGCCAGATGAAAAAGGCCTAGAATCGCAAAATGTCTAACTCCCCTACTGTATCCAACAAAAGAATAATATAACACAGAGCTACATCTAAGCCTCCAAGGCCGCTGGATGGGGGAGGGGGTGAATCGCAAGCAGATTAATTTAAAAAAATATACTAGCTGCTAAACAAATAAATTTGTAATAAGATTCAATTTCTAAGATTTATAAAATATTAATTACTATTTACATCTTATCAAATATATTTGCCCATGTTTTAATATGTTTTATTACGTTCACTTAGAGTATTTATAAACATCGAGATGCAAAAAATATAGATCCCAAGAATAGCCCTTTACGACGATTGCATTTCGCTAAGGGGTGGTATGTAGAAAGACAAGCAATTATTACATCTCCTGATTCCAAATAAACGCCTTCTGACGTGGAGGTATTTTCCAAATATGAGAATGAACAATACAAATGTGGATGCTGCGTTATCATGCGTCATAACATATAAATAAATAAAAATATATACATTTTCGCAAAAATTTAATAAAATAAAAAATAACATTTGATTGATTTAAAATTTAGAAATAATTAATTAGTGTATTAAATAGAGGGTTTCACCATGCACCCTGCATAGGACCGCAAAATATCTATATCCGCCCTGGACCTCAGGATTGTAGAATGGCAGGTTCCAGAACTTCATCTCACATAGCATGTACCCGCGGGTTCTTACACATTAAACATTTCTATCCGACTGATGCATGATTAAATTTGAAATCCCATATAAAAATGCTCTTTCTATGTTACCCCATGTAAAAACAGAATTTATTTATCCATTAGGGAATGATGTCTGATCTCCAGGACATAAATGGCCATTAGGGTCAAAACGGTTAAACTTAATATCACAAGCTAAACAATCGTCCTCTAAATCAATATTTAAGTGTAAAGAGTGTTTGTTGTATCAGAATAATGCAGAAATCAGTCTCATCATTTGGCCGTAGATCAAAAATTCCTAATTTAGATTTATGGTCAAATTTACGAATCTAAGCAGATTCAAATCATTTTTATGTAGCTTCGAGACGAGACATAAATCTAATGAGTCAAATTGAAAAAAATGCAGGCTGATTTGAGACCATTAGCACAAAATACCCAACAGCATTGTTGCGATATCATCACTATATTGATCGGTATTAGAAGATCGAACACCATTACGGAGATATTGTACAATATCTTCTGCTAATACTCAAATATTAAAATACAATTAGCCTTAATTCAGAATCTATGAATCAGTAATTTTAATTTTTTTTATTGTTGTTTCACAAAATCCCTACTCAAACGAGTTTTATGTGATTAAAACAAATCGAGAAACGTTACTTTTTTTCTAAAAGGAAAATTAAACAGAGCAATTTTAAGTTAAGAAAATAATGGTTTTAAAACAAAACAAAAAAAATTTTACAAGATCGCATTGGAAAGCTTTCATCGAATGTGACCGATTATATTACCTTAGTAAAATTTCTTTTTATAAGTTTCTGTACTTTTTTAATTAAGCCATTAATCGTCTTTAAAGAAAATAACGATCTACTTAGAATAAGAATATTACTCTTTCGAGAGTTGGATTGAGAACAATGTTTGCATAAAAATTAGGATTCAACAAATGACTTTTTTTTTTTTTTTTTGATAAAACTGAAACACCAGAACAATTTTTAAAAAAATTCTTGATGCCAACCGAAAAAAAAAAATTAACAAATTCTTATGGAATATTCCTTTCCACAAAAACAGAATGAGAGCAACCATTTCGTAAAATTGAAATATCTCAAGCGAGTAAAGACTTTTTATGACAGAAAAAAAAACAAAAAAAAAACGAAATTCGAAATTCAATGTAAAAATCCACAGTTACATAGATTGAGAACGCTGTCAAACGACTTCCATTTCAAATCAATTCAAGTTTGTCAATGTTTACATAGAACTGAAAGTGTCACGTTTGAGTGGATTCACCTTGCTGCTCTCTCTTATAATTTCCTCGAATCTGTGGTTTATTCTTCCAAAATGTAAGAATTTGCTCAAGTAGAACGCTGTTCATAACTTATCAATGATTAGGAATGGACCAAAAGGAGTTCAATTACAGAATTTTCATAGAATTTTTGTCCTTATACTCCTAAAGATATATTTCTGGTGTACAGTGTGTCTTTTCCATCGGTTGAATTCGAATAATGAAATTGATATAAAACATCCTACCTGTAGAAACATATAACAGGATATGATATTTACCTAATCTCAGATTACTCTTGGAAGATATATCTTCATTATCACTGAGTATTATGGTTTCTTTAGCTGAAATCAAACACGCCTTATATCTGCTTAGACTTACAAGGAGATGTTGAAACTTATGTGTAAGTTCACTTTTTCTTTATATTGCCTTTAGTAACCAGATGATATAGTGCTATTAATGGTTGCTAAAAATTTCAATTAAATATTTTGCATGAGTTATCTTATGGATCTCTCAGCGATATATTTTTAAACTTCAGATTTTGGATAGACACTTAAATCATATTATTTTAGAACCCTTACACAGTTCCGATCCACCCCCCGGGGTGGGCACCTCGAATGAGGATGAGAAGCTTCCGGAATGGTGGTTGGTTTTCGCCAACCTGGAGGGTACACGAAAAGTGGGGGTCTGGTTTCTTCCATCGATGACGGGACATATTTCCGCAGGGAAGGGTTGTATCGTGGCCGGGGATTGCCTTTAGGACTCAACCATAGTTCCCACCAGCGTTGCCATTGCGGTGGTCCGGTCATTCAGTAATTTTAATCCGTGTGCATTCGAGCGGGTCGGAGAGTTAGTAATACGACTTACACAGTTCTGATCACTTTGCTATGCATTTCCCTAATTTTCTGCCTACATCTTTAAACATTCAATTATATCACCGGAAAAGGAAAACAGTGTTAAAAAAACGTATGCACTTTTAAAAAAATTTCATCATTGTTTGTTTTTGAAGTTAAATTCTAATTTTAGGTGCAACAAAGTTTCAAAAGTTTTACAATTTTATAAAGTTTCAAAGTTACAAAGCATATCTAATCCTGAAACGTATTCAGAGTGGAAGGGGAAAAAAACGGATGAACAAAGGGGAAAAAAAGCCAAGATGGAATATTAGTAACAGCAATGGAAATGATTCAGATTTCACTTCCACAATGTAATACGTTATTGTAATAAAAACCTAAATATTTTTTTTTTTTAATTTTAAACTGATATAAAAAAAAAATTTCGTGTTATTATACTTTCAGAAATTATCGCAGAAAAAAAAACTTCACATAATTTTCAATTATTTCTAATAAAAATTTTTTAAATGTTTTAGAAATGCATATTTCCGTCTTCTTAAGTATATATGTGCAAGTTGGCAATTCCAAATCAAACAATCTGGCTTGCAGAGGGGCGATAAAACATACACACACAATCATCTTCATTATTAATATAGTTTTAAGGTAGATATTAAATTATATAAGTGCAAAATATAAATGTATTACTTATTTTTGAGTCACTGAATTATTAGAAATATAAAATTTAAAAAAAAATAATAAAAAGAACAAAAAAAATTATTACATTATTTTTTTTTTTATATTCTCCACTGTAGAGGGTTAAAAGATAAATTTATATAATGGTTTCTTAACACAAGATAATACGACAAATAGACTTGAATTTTATAACATATGGTTTTATTAGTTTTGAAACAGCATATGCTGTAAATTTTTTTAGATTACACGAATTGAAACCCTTTGCTGGGTTTTGAATAATTCATTATTCTATTTCTTAAAAAAATGCATTGACAACAGTTTTTTTCCTCTTTCCATATTTCTACTTTGCATATGGATCAAATACACCATTTTTATATCTGCAAAACACAGAATTCGAGAAACTATACATTTTCCAATCCATCGGCAGAAATAATATCTCATGTAGTCATAGGTATATGAATATAGACCGTTAATTTTGATTACTTTCCCTAGAATAATATGTTTACTTTCTTCCTAGATTATTTACTTTTGCATATACGAAATGAACAAATACAATATTTTGAAATACTAATACTGTGAAATACCTTTGATTCGCTGTTTTTTCTTAATCCCAAATTTTTCCTATCTTTCGACTAAGCTTCACTTATTTTTAACGCTCTGATTTTTTTATTTTTGAGCTCGAAAAAAAAATTAAATACAGATACTTGTGTATGCCATACTAAGTAGAAAATGGATGAAACTATTCGTAAGCTTAACATCACTCTTAACATTAACTTGAAAAATGGCATGAAATTGGCTATCAAAATGTACGCAACTGAAAATATGATGGAAAGTGCTGTGCCAGGCAAATACAATTAATTTAAGATCAATGAAAATAAAACAATTTAAAGAAAAATGACAACCAATTTAAAAAAAAAAATCTTAATCCTGATAATTTGTAAATGGTCATATAAACAGAAAAAAATTAATTGATTATTTTTAAAATTAATTAAAAATGATTAGTTTTAAAAAGAATATTTTGAACAAAAAGAATATTTGAAGAATATTAATATTTTGAACAAACATTTGATTTTTCAGATATCTCATAAAGGAAAATGGAAGCTTCAGTTACCAAGAATTAGAAATTTTTAAGCAATTATTCTGTAGCACTTTTTCACACATTAACAGAAAAGATTTTTTTAAAATAAATTCTACATAGCCATCTTCCAATCATTTAATTATTTATTGACAAAGAGGAATGATCAAGAATTGAAACTGAAAATTAAGTACCTATTCATTCATTTTCTCTACATACGCTCTAGTAATCATTTAGAAAATTTTTGTTCTTGTTTAGTAACATTTATCGACTTCAGATTTAAAAACAAAAATTTTTAATGTTTAATCACATTCTAATGCCATACTGTTTATTAATGAAATTCTTTATTTACGATTCGAACAAAATTTCATAAAAACTTCCACAACAGATGAAAGAACAGTTACATGACATATTTCTTTCTTCAGAAAAAAACAGTTTTAACTATCGCTTACTATCACCTCATTCATATAAATAATAATATAGAATCATTGCTTCTATGCCATACTTAGAACTACAAAGTCTATGTTCATACCTATTCATCCCATTCCTCAATGAAAAATTAAAAGGAAAAAAATATATATTAGTACTTTTCACTTTTTTTTTCCCCCTCTTTTTAAAAAAATTGTTTTTCTCAATTAACTTATTTTTAATATTCATACAAAGAAAATAATTCTGCTTTATTATAAATTAAAATAATGTAAGTAAATATTTTAAGTTTATAAAGTTCCAATAATATAATATGCAGAACTTAATGGAATAACATCTTAAATATTTTAATGAACTAACTGAAGCTTTCATGTTAAAACTTGAAAATTCTAATACTTTTTCTTAAGAAATTTTTTAACCTGGCATTAAAACAATTAAAAAATCGATGGATTGTTCTTAAAATTCTGTGATTTGCATATTAATTTCATATATTAGCAACAAAATAAATTGTATAGCCTGATAAAACATACAAAATGTCAGCAACTGCAAAAAACTATTAAGTTGAAGAAAATAATTACTTCCCAAACTTGGTATTGAATTTCAGGAAACCATTTTATTATTTAAATTAACATGAATTTAAAAGACTGATTTTTAAAATTATTATTATCTTACTATATTATTTCATTATTATATGATCATTAAAAATCTTGCTTTATTTCTAATTATATTCAAATTCAGACTTTTTTTACTTATTTCATAAAACCATTTAAAGAACAGGGTTAAATATTACAAGTTATTATAATACATTATTTTGTACAAATAAATTTAGGATTTTTAATACATATTCCTCCCCCCCCCCCCAACTGATGTTTTCATCAATTGAGATAGATTTTGCAGATCAGCGATATCTTTTTTCCTCTAAAAGGAGTGCATTATTTATTCCAATATATGGAACCGTTTTGTTTAATCCAATATACGTTTTTGTGCAAGCATAATACATTCAAATGATTATCACGAATTATATAACAATTTTACAGAAATATTTAATCATTTCTTATACATTAGATAACGACAATGATTTTTTTGAAGATCGCAATATATATAACAGAATGCATGTAAGGTAATTCGGACAATCAGAAGCAATAATCACTTTAATCAGGTTATGCAGAAAAGCATCCCATAATTCTGCTCAATTATAAGGATTATGAAAAAGTTGCAAATAATTGATGACAAAAAAATAGTCTAATGTTGAAGGGTTAAAGAAATTCACAATTGTAATTTCCAAATATAAAATTAAAACATATATTCAATGCAGTTTGATACCAATAAGCAAATCATACAATTTACTTATATAATTATTGTAATATAATTGTATTATTAGAAATGGACTTAGAACATGAAAATTAACAGACTATATTTTTGTTTCCAAGTATTTTTATTTTTTGATATGTCAAAATTTTTCCAATTTGTTTTTTAGAAATCAATATGTATAAATGTGTCTCACTTCTATTGCACAATATACATAAATATAAAAACTGAACTGATCCTCTTTAAAATATAAAAAATATGACTACATTCCCCATAAAATAAAACCATGAATTAGGTGCATGATGCTTTTCCTGATGCATAAAGGTGCATCAGGAAAAGTTGCCACTGTAATCACATATTTGCAATGGGAAAAAAATTTTAGTTCATAAAAATGTTTTTTTTTTTTTTTTAGATTTTTTGAAATGTAAACAAAAGGAGTTTTGTGTGTGCATTAAAGAACGTCGATTTTCAATAAAAAAATAAAATAGAAAGTAATAATATGGAATTTTGTATGTTAATGAACAGAAGAAAAAAAATTTATCATTTTAAGTTTTTCTCGGATTAACAGTAAAATTTACAATTTTAACAAAATAAGGGTCTATTGTACACGATTTCATTTGCTTCCAGACTCATTTTTATTAACAAATTACTTGTAACAATACAAATAAAAACAAATTGGAAATTTAAATATGTATAATAAATATGTCTTGCATTATGTCACTATTTTCAAAATAAGAGAAATGAAACTAAAGATACCATAAAATTGAAAGAATTTTATTACAAAAAGATTATATATATGAATCATACATGATGAAACATCTTAATCATGCATAATGAAGATTATGTAATGAAACAGAAATAAAAAAAAATGCTAAGTTTAGAATGTTAATTGACAATAAAAAAAAATTATATATCCTGTAAAATTTAAGCCTCCCAAAATCTGCTTAAACTTTTTATAGCCCTACTAAATAAGCATATTTTAAAATTTTCAATCTGTCCTTTTTAGTTAATATTAATTCTTTTATGTCAACATTACAATACAGCCTTTAAAACTGGCAAAATATTTATTTTGTGATATGATGACTCAAGTTAATTCATGTCGTTTTCTTCTATTTTCATTAGCTTGAGCAGGAACTCTCTTTTATAAATCGATGGAAACCTCAGAAATGCACTCGATTTTGATGTTAAAAAAATGAAATAATAAATAAATACACTGTTAGCGATAAATCTAAGATAACTATGCAAGAACACTTATTTTTGGTTGAGGAAAAAGATTCACCATATTTTGAATATGTAATTCTAGAAAATGGCTCCAGAAAGACAAGAGTATGGCATCGATGAGAAAACTATAAAAGCTTTTGATCTGATGATACCCCTAATTAATATTGTAACTTCTCATAGATCAAATTTAATTGTTAAAAAATGCTTTAAAATCCCAATAAAAGCAGCAATTTGCTTCAATTCAACTAGCTTCCTCTTATAGTTGCCTTTGATGATCTAATGTAACATCTTACTTCCTCTAATATAGAAAAATGTTTAAGTTATCAAGATTCCAATAAAATATAAATATTCTCTAGAGGTTGATTTCATTAAATTGATCAAAAATACATTTAGGTTATATGTCATATTGTTTTGTACTGTACTGTTCTGTACTGAGAGGCATATATCCGTCAGAATAGAAAAGTAAAAATTCTGGAAGTTTCTCCCTGCAAAATGGATGGCATCAATTTTATCTTAATACATCCATTATGATCCACATGATTCAAATCTGTAGCTGAAAAAACTAGCTAAATTTGTCATTTAAGTTTACACTTTTCTATAGCTTACAATAAAGTATTATTCTATTTGAATGTCATAATTTTTTTTTAAGATTGTTTAATGAGTCAAGTACTTGGAGAATATAACATAAAGCTATTATTCAATCAATTCTACAAATTCTTTCATGGTACTAACAAAAATATTCCCTTTTCTGCATGTTTTCCGATTCATGAAAAACTGTTAAAATATCTAGCAATCAAAAGAAACAAAAATTTAGAAGACTTTCTTTGCTCTTAAATCTGTATATGAACAAGAGAATTAAGAACAAAGAGTATCTTCAAACGCCCATAAATTATTTTTGCGGTTGAGACCTACATCCATCTCGTACTTCTAAGAACTAGCAGTCTATATAACTAATGAAACAATTTCTCATAATTACAAGCAAACAAGAGCTAGTATTATTCGTTGAAAATGAGAATAGAAACATAAAGGAATTATAAATTTCTCACATTTGAAAGAATTTCAATGTAGGTTACAGAAGTCTAATTTGTACTGTTTCTTCTTATTTAGGATTTCAAACAATGAGATGGATCAAGGTTGATGAAAAAATTTCTTCCAAAATTGGAAACAAAGTAACATTTTACATCTGCAACTACAATAGTCCAAGAATAAATATGAAAAAATATTTTATATTTCATAATAATAAAAAACATTTTATTTTTGAATACTTTATTATATCTGCCATCTTTTTTTAAAAAATTTCTATTAATTAAAAATGTTATTTTGCTTTATCCTTCTTACTTCAAAAAAAAATCTTAATTTCATAAAATAAAAAATAAGATGGGTCTTGTAATATAATTTTGAAATAATGCTTAATTTATTTAGTAACAAAAATCTGAAAATTAAAAAAATACACAAGAAGCAATAATACATAAAATACATAAAAACAAAAACACCTTATGCCTATTTTGGGAGACCTAAATATTTTTTTCAATTTTTAGACGTTTTGGTATTATGGAACCACTATACTTTATTTTGAATTTTTAAAAATATTTTTTCATGATGTACTCTATTGCACACAACAGCTACATAAAAATAATAAAACACATTATAAGAAGGGGGAATGGATAAAATACAAAGAATTTGGCACAAAAATGGCTGCTAACATGAATCAAATATACAAAAACATGAATATTAAAAATATAACAATATTTTTAACAAAATGTAATAAGTAAGGAAATGGAAAAAATGAGGAGATTCACATAAAAAAATAAACAAATGCAAAAAAGCTTTGAAAAAGCTCATATTTATAAAGCGATAGAAAAATATACAAGTCAAGCACCTCTTTCATATTGGTATGGAAACTTCCTCAACTCTCAAATTGCACTTTTTGGTCATGTTCTTTGGTATTCTATTACAAAAAAGAAGAAAACAGTACACAATACATAAAATTGACATTAAATATTATAGATTTAACAATAAAATACACATCCAAATAACAACTAGCTACTCTATACATAAAAATGAATTCACATAGAAAAGATGTATTCTACTTTGGAAGCACAGTCACAATATGATAGTAACTTTTAAAACCTTTGGTTACATGTAAATATAAAATCTTCCTACAATGCTAAACAATATATGCTAATGGTTTATTGAATACAATAATGGAATTAAAAATGTTAGAAATAACAATGTTAATAAGAGATATGAATTCATATAATCTACTATTTTATGAAAATGAACTTAAATGCTTATCAATGATACAAAATGACTGCCTAACATTGACAAAAAAAAATGCTTCATATATCACAAAATTTTAAATTTTATAAAATTCTAATAAAAAATATTTTATGCATATTTTAATAATTACAGGGGAAGTGGAATATGTTGTGTTTTAGAAACGTTTTAAGGGCTAAATCAATTTCAAAATGAAAAAAATTTAACTATTTGAATACCCATGATTTATTATAAAATGCATAATCAATTTCATATCTCAACTTTTATTAAACTCTGTAAAACATTAAATTAAATTTGAAAGATTGGTCTATAAGCTCTTTACAGAAATTTATGTCATTCATAAAATACTTTACATACTTTAAAAGTTTTAATACTTTTTTTTAAAAAAATTGCACTTCATCTCTATATTTTTTAATGTAAATTTTAACAATAAAACTTATCTTAACAAGAACAGAATAAAAACAATTCTAAGAAAAAATAATCACTAAAATGTAGAAATATTGAATGAAAAAATAAAACAGACTATAAGTTCATATTGCAAGAAACTGAACTCTGAACAAGATAATGCTTCATTCACAACAATAACGAAACTAAATTCTTGTGCTAAAATACTGTAAAATATCTTGATAGAAATGGTTTGTACAAAATTTTTGGTATAGCTTCATAAATGTTTCAATATTAAAATAACACTCGACATAAATTTGGCTTTGGTAAAAATATTGTCTTTAGTGAGCCACAGAAATAGAGAGAAAGCTCTGAGTTTTCCAAAGTCTGCCTCAACAAATTTGCAGATTATCAAGTCTGTCAGTGCTGGATTTTCTTTCAGCCCCAGGAGCTGCATCAAAAGTTTTGTATTTCATTGTTGACTCTTGCAATTCTGTAATACAATGGAAGACAACATCAGATATCATAATATTAAAATTAAACTTGCCCTGAATTGAGCTGCAAGCAGTAATATTTTAGATATTGTTGCAAATTCAAGATAAATATTTTTAATTATAAATGTATTTTTCATGATAAATGAATACATTAATCCATTATGTATTCAAGAAATATATCAAATAAACCTCATAATACTGGTCAGTGGTGACAGAACAAAGGTAAGTCAACATACAATTCTTCTTTTGAAAATTGTATACCACAACATCCTTAGTGATGTTAGAAATTCAACCCTATTTAATGTGCATCACACCAGAATCAGCAATCATCAGATATGAAGATTAATACAAACTATAATGGCTATACACATTGTAAGAAAACACTGCAATATATAAACTTGAAGAGATATTAATCATTATTTTCAACATGATTAGCAAAAAATTAATATTTATATAAAAATAAAGTAATTTTTTTTAATGCAAAAGTTTTAAAACTAATATAAATTTAGAGTAGAAACCACTAGATATACCTCTGATTAAGCAAACCAATTTAACTCTGGCTTGATGTGCTATACCCATGATCTGTAGATCATTGTCAGTTAACAAGAGAAATGACTGAAAATCGATCTGCAAGAAATAGAAACAAAACAATAATTGAAAGTGTAACATAAAAATACAAAAATAATTGGTATGTATTCAATTAAGAACACTGAAACTGAACAGCTTGAGATACAAAGAGCTACCAGTTAAAAGTAAATACCGCAATATCTTTTTTTAACAAACAAAGTATGCCATTAGTATATAAACATAACGTTGAAATTTTATTTGCATGTATATTATCTATTTTAATGTTTCTTCTACAAGAAGTTGACAAATTATCAAATGTTTTTAAAAAATCCTACAAAGTACTAATATTATAATAAATTGGTTTTCAATTACTTTTAAACGTTCGACTTAGAAAACTAAATTTATGCACAAGCAGCATTTTTTTGCTGAATCAACAGAATAAACATCCAAGATCTGATATTTAAGAAATTTTCACATATTTCATGTACAACCAATATGAAACATTTTAAATAAATTCAAAATTATGATCCCATATTAATTTTGAACATCCATCATAATGGCAATAATTAATAATGGATATTACAAAGTGCACAAGTTAAAATGCATGTGGAATGCATGTGCAAAGTTCAATAAATAATTCACATTTTTTAATTTATTTCAGTTACATGAACAAAAAAACAAACACTCTTACTTCTTCTTTGGTGAAAGTGTCAATATATTTGTGCAAACCATGTTGCCACAGCAGTTCTGGAAGAATATCTTTTGTGGTATTATCAAAAGGGAAACGCATGTTTCTTAAGAAATCAAAATAATTGCTGTGACTGAAGGTGGTTTCTTCTATAACAAAATACAACATATAACTAACCAAGTTCATAAATGCAATAACATAGGTCCTTAAATAATCATAATACTCTATAAAACAAATATACATGTACAATTTTTATCCCCAAGCTTCATAAGAAATGGTAAAATAAAAAGCAGGCTGAAATACTTTTTTCAAAAAGCATGATTTAAAAAATAAAATAAAATAAAGCATTATCTTTAATTTTGTTTCCTACCACTTGAAATAATAATTCAACTTTTGCATCTTATAAAAATTAAGAATCAAATTATCTGCAATGGCTTACTTTTGTTGGACCAAATGTCTCCATCTATACAATCCTTCATCACCACATTTTCCCAAGATTCACTGTCTTCTGAACTGGAATTGCTACTACAGCTCTGTAAACAATATAATTTGTTCAATAAATTTATTGAATTAATAAATCATTTTTACAATAGAAAACATAATTCAGATAGTGTTTAATAATCATTTCATTTTAACCTTTAGCATCCAGAAACATCTCTAATTTAAATGAAAAATAATTAAATGCTGATGAATCCCAAAATACTAATGACTTTTTACATAATTTCCAATTTATTCATATTACTGGTTAAAAAGGTACATATTTTCTACTTACAATTGAAACACAATGCCACAAACAAGGAATGGAAGGCTATATTTAAGATTATCTTGAAAGTACTATATCAAGTTGCAATTTTTAAAAACAAATATCTAATAAAATAAGTTTGATTTTCTAAGATAAATTGATATGTTAAACACTAATCTTTTAGAACCTGAATTTCTCTCAAGTAAACAATTTACAAAAATTAAATTGAGTATAAAAGAACACAAAGATATATATTAAATATTGGGAAGGCATGTAGATTTACATAAATATATATGTCGGTTACATAAATATAAATGGTAAGAATCAACTTCAAATGACTGTATTAAGTTAAAACATTCCAAATCCTATTTAATTTTTATTCAATCTGAAGGAAAAATTTAAAAAAAGTTCACTATTTAATTTAGAGAGATACACAAATTTGCCAAACCATTTTGTTTTTAGAGTAAAAGCTATTATAAATAATCTTTAATGCCCATTAAAACATCAACATTCACTCAGCGATACATATATCACTGTCTCTTACTTTAATTGGTTTCATCTCTATAATCAAATCTCAAGGAATGTCATATTATAATTTAATGCTGATTCTTATATTACACATGATTTAAGCATTATTTCTACTTTTAACATTAACTACTAAAATTGACTGAAGTAATATTTTGTAGTATTTTTTAAACAATAAAATCACAATTGTTTATTTACAAAAAAATCCACACTGGAAAAAAAATTAGGTTGAAACTGATTGGCAGATGAAGAATAAAATAGAATGTTTCTGAAGCAAACTGCCATACAATACTTTTTCCTAAATGATTATAGATTAAAAAGGTTGTAATTTTTTAAAAATTGAATGAAGAAATTTTAATCATCTGAAATGAGCTTAATTATAAAGTCTATTATTGAAAATTCAACTGAATCTATCTTAATTTAATTAATTGTTTACATTTTGTAATAAAATCAAATTAGTATAGATATGAATATTCATAATTATTAGCTCAATTTTTCCACTAGAAATTTTCCATACTGAAAATATATATCAATGACATAGTCACTGTCACCATTCCCCATATGAATTTCTTTAGGCCAATTAGCCTTCCCCATTTCAAATATTCCACAGAAACTTACCCTTCCCGATTTCAGATATTCCAAAGAAACTAACTTTTTCTTTGCTTATCATTTTCAAAAAAATTTCAAATTATGTTTTTTAATTAATAAAATTTTCTTTGCACAAAAAATTTTTTAATTAAAAATCTTAAAATTGGATGGCATTTTTTAAACTAAGCTAAAAGCTTTGCTTGGATTTCAATATCAATTCTCAAATTTGAAAATTTGTGATAAAATAATTGGTCACTCGAAGGCAATAATATCAAAGATAAAAAAAAAACTTTAAAATATTTAAGAGCATACATACTGTCAATGCAGTTAACACTTTAGAATAAATGAATAATTGAACCTAACAGATAAATAAAATTTTTAGTAACTTTTACTAAATAAAAGTAACAATTAAATTTTTAGTAACTTTTACTAAATAAAAGTAACAATTAAGTTTAATGGAAATAATTTAAATTAGAATTCAACATGAACCCAAACTTAGGAAGTTAAAAGTTACACAAAAAGATCTGCAAATGATTTATATTTCTTACATTGAAATGATAGCGGTTATAGTGATTTACAGAATCCAAACTATCCTTTATTACAGCTGCAGGCATTGATTGCGAGAACCCATATCCAGCCCAAAGACTTGTTGGAACTTGAGCAGATTCCATAGACTCTATGGGTCTTCGCATTGCTGAAAGGAAAAAAAAAAGTAATAATCAGCAATTTACAATTAATATTGCTAAATACTAATTACAAAACTGAATGAATAAAAAATTAAGTATCTGAAAAAAAAGAAAAAAAATCTTTAAATATAATAAATTGGATATACCTTATATTTATCAGGCTGTGTTACTGTAAGTATTGTTTTATTACTATGTAAGAATTTTGTACCTCAAACCATAAAAAAAAGACATTGATTGTTGAATATATTTGCAAGAATCGTCTACAGGCAAGCAGACTAAAAAGAATCAACATTACTTATTCACATTTTAATTAATTTCAACCATTAAGCAAGTGATAATAATAAAAATGGTTTTTGTCTCTTAGATGGTTTGTTTTACAAGATTGAGAGATGCTACTAAGATTTAGATGTGTAACATAACCACACATCAAAATAATTTTTCTGATCAAATTTTTGATTTAATTTTAATAAAGAATAAAGTCAAAGCTGTAATAATCCTACACCCATCTTCACTAATAGTTTTCATAAAGTTATATTCCATAAAATTTTGTGTATTCCATCTTAAATGACAAAATTTACATACAATAATATTAAGATACATTGAACTTACATAAGAGAAATTACCCATATGGTTGCACATAATTTGCAATATACAATTTCTAAGTCATTAAATAGTGAACTCCCTTTATAATCCCCCCCCCATCCATTTATAATTATATGTATATTAATCCTTTAACATCAGGTGGTATGACAGTGGTTCGAAAGTAATATACAAACTTAAATAATTGCCTGTAGATATCAGCACACAAGTTAATATCCCACTTACATAAAAAAAGTGCCATTTTTTAAGATTTTTCTCAATACTTTCAATTTTTTTTTCAGCAAGCAAAAAAAAAAAAAAAAAATGCACTTATAAATTTGTTGTATGAAAGCTGTTTGCAACATACACATTTTTTTAAATCAAATTTATACAAATAAGGTGGTTGAAATTTTGCTTTTCAGTTTTGTTTTTCTTGTTATGTTCAGTCATATTCTGGGGAAGTTAAATACATTTTCTAATATAGTATAGTTTTTTTACATTTTTAAATGGCCAATTTAAACATTATGTTTCTTTATTGCTTGAAATATAGTGTTGATTGTCTTTAACTTGCCTTAAAGAACTTGCCATTGCTAGGCTTTATTAAAGATTACTGGTTATTAAAATAGCTCATTTTTCTTTTATGATTTTTAATTTCATGTTGTAAGATTGTGCAAGATGTTTTCATTGATAATGTATGCTTTAGTATTTTCTATAAATAAATAATGGATGATTATGTTGCAAAACATTATGTTAGAAACAGTGAAATTACCACCTCCCCTCGTAGTGCAGTCCACTAATAATTTTTTTAAAAGTATTTTCTTTTCCCTTAGAACCTATGCATATAAATTAATTAAATAATTCTTAAAAAATCAGAACATTTTATGTTAGTGGGTTTCAAAGAGTTATTTTGTATTAAAAGAAGATGAGTTTTGCATGGAATGTAACAGTACATTAAATTAAGTACATTGAGACTATTTCTTAAAAGGTTTTGTGTAGTATACTTCTACTGACTACAACAAACATTCTTAAAATTGCAAAATTTTACCAAATAAAATATGTTAAATCAGAAAAAAAAATGAAAAATAATTTACCTCTAGCAGCTAAAACTTTTTTCCTATAATAATCCTCAGCTAAAGTAGTTTCTCGATTCTGGTTTTCCATGAAAAGAGATTGAGGTAATCTAGAGCTTTTGCTATTCTGCTCAATTAGTGATTGGTCATGAGACATTTCAGCAAAACCAGAGGACACAGTTGTAAAAGAAATCATTTCTAAATGGAAAAAAAAATATGACATTACATGTATCTTGAAATAAAACCAATTTGAAAATAATGCTGAAATGCATCAATGTTCATAACTAATCAGATGTCATCAAATATTGTAATAAACTGTAATGCATCAAATATATAATACACTCCTGAGTATTCAACCTGATGTGGTGAAAGGGCAGGCTGTATAACAAAATAGCCAGATAAGCTGGAGTTCTATGACTTTGTTTCTTTGTCCACCAATACCAAAAGACAAAGTTTTTACATCAAAACTCATTGTTATAATACGTATTTTCTGACTTCTTATTGAGTACTAAGCCCTCCATTTATCTCGAGCCTCATATAATATAAAAGTGGCTGCCGTCCGTTTGTACTGGTAGTTTACAGACAGCACTGCACATTTAAGAATTTGAGAAAAAGTCAGTTAATGGATATAAACTGTTTACTTTTTAATATAAATTCTATAATACCTAACTTAAATGCAAGGAATAAACAATGCTGCCAATGCAACGCTTTGCCTTCCTCTTTTAATTACAATAAAAGAAAACGAGGTTGGATAATCAAAAACTGGATATTCGAGAGTGTACTGAATTTACAATTAGAATGTTACATATTAATTTTATGACTTCAAAGTGTATAGCAGAATTATATATTAATATACACATTCTTAGTTTGATAAATAACATTTTAAATTTCCATTTATAGATATTTTTTTAAAGTTCAAATACTGAAAGGAATAAAATGAAATAAAAAATTGATCTGAACAGAATGAATGCTTAGTATATTTGAATTCAGTATTGCATTTCAATGCATATGTTATATGCATTTAAAAAGTTTTAGAAGAATAATTATTCAAATAATAAAATCATTGAGGAAAGAGGCCTAAGCCTAAAAATCAGTGAGGAAAGAAACTGATACTAAGTTTTAAAGCAACAAGTTGAAAAATAAGAGTAAATAAAATGCCACTTAAATAGCTGGCTAAGCAAATATTACTTAGTCACATACCATAGATTAGAAATGTTATATTTGTTGCATCAAAATTAGGATCATTATATTCTTTTAACATTTCAAATTGCATATTATACATTAAGTAAATAACTAAAATGAATAAAATACTTATCTACATAACAAAGGCAATGAATTAAGAAAATTTACTTTAAAATCAATCAGTATTTATTTATTTCATTAGCAAAACCCCCAAAACTTTATGCATAATCTTAATTCATTAATTAAGGAGTAGAAAAACTTAAAGCTTTAAAAAATACAATAAAATCTTCTTGAAATGAGAACTTCAAAAATCATTTTTTAAAATTCTAAGTCATACAAAGCTAAATTTAAATTACAGTTGAAATGTTTTACAAATGAAACACACCACTTTTATTAAACATTACCTAAATTACAGGCTGAAAAATTGAAAGTTTAGCAATTTAGAAGTCTTGGGGAATGAAACTGAATATTACTTACCATTTTCAAATGGAATGTTTTTGATCCAGTTATTATTAGTCAGTAACTGATCATGAGTATTTGAATTTTCCCCAATCTTTGATTTCCAACAGCAACCTGCGAGTTACATAAAGTATGTCACATTAATTAAACACATTTCAAAACCTTAAAAAAAACTTTGATAAAATACTTAATCATCTAAGATATTTTGCATTTTTAAGCAAAAAATATAACTAACTAACTCATGTTCTAGATTAAACTTCAATCTCAAATCTACATTTAATTAAAATATATAAAATCCATTTTTTTCAAATTAGGTTATATGCAATTTACAGTTATCATCAAAAAGTGTTGCTGTTTGAAAGAATATCCTATTAAAATAATTCATTTATGTGTGCAGAATTGTACATGCACATTTAAAATTATTAACTCATTATTACATTTCAAATGTAAGATGTAATAAAACCATTCATTACATTTTTTATGCTATTTAAAATATATCAAATGACATGTAATAAAATATTAAACATAATAAAATTATTCATAAATGTATGAATTAAATTATGTCCTCCTTTGCAGTAATTACGAACTAATAGTGCTATCAAAATAATTATCCGATTTTAAGAGCAAGTTATTTTTAAGTAATTGATTAATAATAAATGAAAAAGGATAAAAAAATATGAAATCTGAAAAGGCTATAAACATACCATTTTCATTGTGAGAGGTTTGTCCTGTACCTGATGAACTACTTTGCTCCAAAGCTAGTAATGAAGAACTAGACTGTATCTTAAAATCTATTTAAAACAAAACAAAATAATTTAAATAGTGAAAATTAATAAATAGATAAAAAAATAGACAATGATTCTATAAATAATATAAACATAACATTTCTTTTTTTGCATTAGAGTTACAATAAGTAAATAAGTAAATCAAGAAAGGAAATATATATGCATCTCAATCAATTTATTCTAATATTTAATTCTGCTTTTAAATATTAAATGACACTCATCAAACAAAATAATAAAAATTGAATTTTATATAAAAGTGCAAAATAAGGTTGGTGATACTAGCCATAATGTTCTTTGCTGTGTAGGAAAATAAAAAAACATTTGAGTAAGCAATAAAATTGAATAATTTGATAGTAAATAAGAGATCATAGTGCAACAATACAAATGGTTGGTTGTGAAGACTACTTTTACATATGAATAGACAAATATCATGATGCAGAAAAACCTTTGCAAGATAAATGATATAACTAGATAACTCAATTCTCCAAAAGAAATTATTCCCATGCTTACTTTGAAAACACTAAAGCGAGAATGTCCAATAATGAAAATCCATGAAGAGTTGCGACAGCATAGCATAACAAATCCAGTAACAAGAGCTTGTCACAGTTTTTGTTTCAAAAAATGTTTGGAAATCTGTATGTGCTGATGTGAATAATTTTAGCCAATGTGAATAATGAAGCAAAGAAAGCAAGACAAATGGCACTTTTACATTGTACACACACATACCATGGTAAATCAACAAGTTAATTAAATTAATGTTAGTTTGGTTCAGGAGAAATAAACTTCAAATTTATAACATAAGCCTTTGGATTTACTTATTTCATTACCTCTCTCTGATATAAATTGTTGAG
Source organism: Argiope aurantia (assembly GCA_026543865.1). NCBI lineage: Eukaryota > Metazoa > Arthropoda > Arachnida > Araneae > Araneidae > Argiope > Argiope aurantia. The sequence goes on along the minus strand of JAPMOR010067614.1, from coordinate 182,831 downwards.
ATAAAATCAATCAAAAGCAAAAGAGCTACATATTTCTATTATTACTATTAACTATTTTCCCATTTTAAAATATTAGAATAAAAAGTTATTGTTCATTTTTAAAAATACTGAAAAATTTATATAGGAATATAACATTTAATATTAAGGTAAATATTTTCACATCCATTTGTACAGAAATACATTTTTAAAAAATTTATGAACTTGGTTGGGTATTGACTACTGCAGGTGAGCAAATTCATCCATTTATGTAATCAAAAGTGTTTTCATTCGCCTCCCATTTATTTAATAGCATTATAATTACATATAGTATCATAATTTCGATACTTCGCACATACATCAAATGTCAAAAATAATCATATGAAAAAGTTCTTAAAAAATTCTATATATATATACCACAAAATACTGTATCATTTTTTATCATAGTTTAAACATGAATGAACTATGATTCAAAGAAAGACGATTATATGATGAATGTGTGAACGAAGATATAATTCATAAAAAGAATGTGATCCTACTAAAAGAACATGTATGAATGATGAATGAAATGTGATTCAAGGAATAACAGTCAGAGAATGATGATTTTTATCCCAATAATTTTATTTTTATATAAATTAACAATTAAGTCTCAACACGATATACTAGCAAGTATCTAAACCACACAAATTTTCCTATGCCACATGGCTTTCTCCCTTCTACACTCCCCACCCCCTCCCCTTGAAAAAATAATTTTCACACCAAAAGGATAGTCAAATCACAGAAAATACCTTGCAACTCTGCTTTAATTAATGATTGGAATTATGGAGTTGTTTGTTATGTTTTGTAATTGTTTGTAAATAGCTGTATTATTCAAGCTTTGAATTAGTTGTTTTAAAACCTATATTCCTGCTCAATAAGGTTGTTACAGATAATGCTTAAACAAAGAAGAACAAATGCAGTTTAATCCAATTTTGCTACTTTAAGAGTTTAATAACTACACTACTTAAACTGACACTATTTTAAGAGTTTAATAACTTATATGCCTGATTTATATACCATAGATAAATAATAAATACCTTTAAAATTTTTCCATCAATAATTACCAATCTAATAAGTTTTTTAAAAAATATATAGTCAGTTTTTTTTTTTTTTTTTTTTATTTTAATCATTTCTAATTTATCATCAAAATCTGAAAGGAATAATGCTCAATAAAATATCTTGTTCTTTATTGATTAAAAAATAGCAGAACTTTAAGTGAAAGATTCAATTAGTAACAGATTTTTAAGAAAAAGCATTAGTTAAGGACTTACGAATAGCATTGGTTGACTGAAAATATTCACTGAGCGAGATCAGGAAGTTGGATGCTAGATTTATATCTTCAACATCAGCCTTGAAACACAAGCTGGGCAAATGCAGCAGGTGTTGGCGATACTGCAGCATTTGTTTAGAAAACTTCTCAGGACCCTTTAGAATTACATTCTAAAATTAAAAAAAAGATTAAAAAATTATGCCTGCAAAACTTGCTTTTTCTAGCTTAACTGTATTTGACGATTAAGTTTATGCAAAATAAAATAAAAATGGTTCAATTAAAAAATGATATTAGAAATTTATTATTGCCTTATAAAGATAGCAATAACTGTGCAAAGGCTTTGTTTTTTTAATAGTTTGGTTTACAAAATTTGGCTGATAGCATTCAAATTCGAAATCATTCGCTATTCGCGCAAACCTTTCTTTTGAAAATAGCATCATTACATTTTATTATAAAAATAGAAGAAATATCACATGATACAACAATAAATTAACAATTAATAAGGCTAATTTGTTAACAGTAATTTCAATGTAAGATGCAAAATAATAACCTTTTCAGCAGAATCTTTAATGGATTTTGTTTCAAAACAATGGGTTATTTTCCCTCCCCCAGATAAATATAACTAATTTGTTATTTAGGACCTGATACAAGTTAAAAGATAAAACAGAAACTATAGAAGGATAGTATGAAGGAAAATAAATTCATATTGAATCATTACTACAAGAAAAATATTGTACTTATCAAACATTTTATGGTAATAGTTTTAATCAATGAATTATTATGAAAGATTCATAGCACTAGGCAAGAAGAAAGCTTTTATAATCTGCAGATTTCTAGAAAATAATTTTATAAATTAATTATATCATTCACATCTTAAAATATCCAAAAATAATGACGCTAAAAATGCATTGAAAAAAATATTCATAAAAAAAAAATACCTTTGTGTAATATCTCGGGTTAGGACGGGTGTACAAGGTAATACCAAGATCTCGAAGAAAGTCCATGTATTCTGTAAAATTAAGAAAAGACACTGAAACTAATTGAATTCTGAAAGATAAATTGAGCTACATTAATAATCTGCATTTCAATTTTTCTTAAATTGAAATATGATGATCTATCTTATTTTCCAATAGGTAAAATACTGATCATATGTAACAGATAAAAGGACTCGTCATTAAAATTTTTTAATGATCCACAATCATTTCAGCATTATGAATATAGGCAATTTTGGTAATAAAAAATATACAATTACGATTCCAGTATATTTTCAAATATATATAATCTAATAATTATATTTTGGTCTACATTTTTATTTTTAGATCATATAATTCATATAAAGCACAAGATAAAATAATTACAACTAAATATTTATATCCCATGTATGAACTAAATTTAATAACTTGGGAAAAAAATATGGCAATTTACTTACCGCCTTTGGTTTCCCGAGTACCATTTACATCAAAGGATACATTCACAGGCAAAAAATTCTGCAATAACAAATAACAAGAATTTATTGTTGGAATTTTCAAATACATATGAGATTTAATGATTTCACTCATTGTTGAATCCATTCTGTAAGAAATTGTTTAACAAAAAGTTTTGACTTATTAATTGCTATTCAACCTACCATAATTTCCAGCCATGCTACATATACAGAGTCTAAGCTACCACTTATTTTAATCGACCTCTTTTCAGACTTCGGAGTATTGATATCCGGAAATGTTATTTTAGCTCCAGTTCTTTTCACAATTCCTTCAATATTATAGTTATTTGGTCCTTTTACAAAACAATGATGTTGCTGCATTATATCTGTCACCATATGTACAGGAGGCAAATTTGCCTGAAAATAAATCAAACATAGAAGATATAAATTGGAAAGAATATAAAAGATCATCTGATACTTAAATTGTTATGTTCTTATATGTTTTGAGGACACGAACAATTTTTTAAGAAATATATGGAAAAATATTATATTTTATTCATAATAAATTCATATTACATACATCTTAAAACCATTATAAAACACTGAAAGGGGAGTTTAAAAACAATTCTGAACTGATTGGAGGAAAGCTGATTAATGCATAATTGCTAATAAGAAGCAGCATCATTTGGTTTGAGTTCAGTTCAGTTCATAAAACACAAGAAAAACTAATTTTCAAATAACTATAGAAGCTTTCCGAATTATAGTATATTTACAGCACAACCCATTTTTAGACTCAAGAAACAAAAAGAACCCCTCTGTATTTAAGAATAGAAATGTTTAATATTTGAATTGGTCAAACCTTTCACCACAGTAGGTTTTTTAAGTTATATCCTTTCCATTAATAAGATTATCACTAGGCAGTTGTTCTGGTTTGGTCTGCAGTAAATTGCAATGCAAGTTTTAATTAAATTTCACTTACTAATGAGGTAGCAATCATAAGTATAAAAAAATAAAACACCAGCCTTATAAACAATTAAATTTGAGATATTTTACAGAATATATCTGAAAAAAAAAATTGAACACAATTTATAATAATGGGTGTGTAAATATTTAAAATTATCAATAATGAAATGATAAGAAATTCTTCAACAAAATTATGATATCCTGCTAGCATTGTTCATCACAGATTGGCAGATAGCAGGTTAATCATTGAATTCCACAGGATGTTAACTGTGTATGCAGGTCTGATAGATATGGTCTTTAGAGCATGTTAAAGAATTATGTGTTACTAGTTCTCATTAGGAAAAAAGGTTGCTGACTCAGACATTATCTGCACAGCTTAAAATTGTAGCATGTTCCAAAACACTGTTTGTGCACCTTCAAAATGGGGTGGTTAAAAAATTGAAAACTCAACAATACTTTAAATTTTTTCCCTTTTAAATGCGTCTTAGTGGCAAAGTAAGAAGGTGCGAGAATAGAATATATTGGCAATGATTCTGATGAATAAAAAACAATAATTTTAATAAATAAAAATTATTTTTTCCTAAAATATCTCATTAATTTTTAATATAAATGATATTTAAAGCTGCACTGGAATAATGTTGAGCCATTTAAAGGAAATCTAATCCATGCTTAAAAATTTAAAACATGCAAACTAAATCCATGCTTAAAAATTTAAAAAATCCACTTACCCCATTAGTGCAACAGACGAGTTCCATAAGCTTAGTGATATCTTTGCGCAGATTTGAAAACTGGTCTTGGTTACAGCGAACAATAACAATGTTACTGCTTTGTCTCCGAGATGAATAAATAAGTAATCCATTATGACTTCCCAAAAATTTAGTCTCGGGTAAATAGCAATCATAATTTGGATGAATATTGTTCAGAACTTGAGTGTCAATGAAACTTGTCTTAGGAACTTCAAAGTGTATTTGTATTGGAATTAAAGCCTTGAAAGATAAAAAAAATACTAAAACTACATAACTTGAATTTACCAATGTAAAGTGAATAATTATATGGAATTTGACCTCAAAAGATGCAGATTTAATTATCATTAATTCAATTATAGAGCTATCAAATTACAGAAATCACACATACACACAACTATAGTGAGTGTTTTTCTTATTATTTTTTACTATGCAAAGTAAAAATACATACCATTAAGACACACACAGTCATTATTTTTTTACTTCTTTAAACAAACAAAAGAATTCCATGTTTTTATATACATTAAATTTCTGAAATTCTTCATTTATATAAAAGCACAATCTTATTTCAAAATTTTTCAATATATGCATAAAATATATAAAAAGTCATTCTCCATAAAAGAAAATTTAATTAATGAGGATGTAAGTATTAATAAATTGTTCAGAATTTAAAACATAGGCATTTTAAGAACAAAACCAATTGTTAATTAAAATTATTTATTAAGAACTGTAGAATAAAAATTTAAATTTATCTCATTGATATTTAAAATTACTCTACTTTACAATAATTTTTCTTTTTAAGTTTGAAATAAACACAAAGAAAAACACTTACTCTTATCATTACTCGGGCCCTCTCCACATTAGTGGGATCACCATATATCGAAACCTTTATACAAATAGCAAAAGATTATAAATTTCATACCATTGAATCATTTCCAAGCAGTAACAAACTATTTATATAATCAAAAGCATAATTGAAGTATCATTCAAATTCATACATAACTTTCACAATTCTACTCAAAACAAAACATACCTAACATCAAAATATTCCTACATTTTAAATATGACATTTTATCCTTTACAATTCTCATTATTTAATTATTAAAAACTTAATGGGATAGAAGGATACAAACTCTCAACTAATGCAAATAAGAAATCACTGCACAATAGACTGAAAATTCTATGATTCATTAAAATGACTCGATCCATGAGAAGAGTACAGGTTTATGCCATATACATGTATATTGTTTCAGTGATTATATCTACCCAGCCTCAAAAATCAACCCATCTCAACAACCAAAAATCAACATCCTACCCATCTTTCTATTTATGTTCTTATTATAGGAACTGAGGTCATTCTATCAATTCAAGTATGGAGGGAAATGTTACATCATTGACCATTTGTATTCAGGACCACTTTTGTCTATACTGGCAAAGAACAACAAATTTTTGAAGTTTTGTGTTTAGAATAGAGATTAATCATTAATTACTCAATTTAACTTGTCATTGCTTCATAGAAACACTTATATTGATATATTGATGAATAAAAATATTCCAATATCCTTACTAAAAATTACATATTATAAACATAACCTTAAGCCACATAGCATTTTTGATACATTTAAAAAATGATAATAATATATGCATAATATAAGACAGAATAGTAATCTTATTTCGTATAAACTCTGACTTTTCTATTTCATGTGAAAAATGTACGTTGCCCCTTTGACCACAGCAATGTGTTGTTTCTTTCGGAGTCAAAGGTACAATATTTCTTATTTAGAGAAAATAAGAAATACTTCAACAAAGATAATTTTCTCAAATTATGAGGACAATGGTAATTTGTGAATACCATCTCTATTTAACCATGGTTTTTTTAAAGAATAATATAAGAAATCTAATCTATGTATATTTTATCTGTATATTTTTTTAAAAGATTAGAAACAGAGGAAAAGCAAATATATTTTGAGAACCAGAAGTAAATTTTTTCTTTTCATTTCTCTGTGAATTGGAAGTTTACTCCTGAAAGAAAAATTAATGAAAAAATTTCTGTTGGTATGCTTAAATTTATAATTTATGATATTGTGCATTACATTAATTCTATGCAATTTTAATCATCAGATTACTCTTTGTCTACAATTCTTTGCTTACAAGATAATTTTTCTTTAACTTTTAGATTACTTTACAAGACTACTCTTCTTCAAATATTTAAATGATTTTAGGATGCACATATGAACAAATCCTGTAAAATTTGCACTGTTACTCTTTAATAATAATGAAATTCATGTAACAATTCTTGCCATTGTGATGACAAAATAAATGGTGTGGTTATCATGACTTTTCATCCTCACAAAAATCATTGAATGCATCCATTAGTCAGGGATATATTTGGACATTCAAAACTTATTACAAACAGCAATGAACAACGGATAACAAAAAGTATTACAGACAAATCTTCTACCATATATATTTAGTAAAATTGAATTATTAAATTTTATATCCAAATAATATCATGGAAGGATTCAGTGTTTTAGTTTATAGATTTTTATTCCTTTTAACAAGAACATTTTTACTAGTTACACAAGTTTCTGCCTTCATATGTAACTGACAGACCAATGATTCATCCTCATTTCATGCATTATTCAACCATTTTACATGCACTGAAATCAAATGATACTCACACGCAAAACATAGAAAGAGGTTCAAAAGCAATTCTGTTGATTTAACAAAAAAAGTTTGGAAAAAAAATGAATTTCGAATGCAAATTTTTCTCATTTATTAAACAGCAACATGATAAAAAAATATTTAAAGAGCAAACTTTTTAAGAAATTGCTAACTATTGTAAATAACTTGCCTTTATATAAACATTTAATCAAAAATAATTATCATGCCATTTTATAAGAATAAAATTCTTTTCCACATTAATGTATGCTCTTATGATAAATGAAGATCAAAGGTACATACATTATCTCAGTCAAAAGTATAATATGCAGTACCATTGATCATCACATAAAAGTTTTAAAAAAATAATTAAAAATTTTAAAACAGCATTCACAAAGAAATTCTGAACTTGTATACAAAAAAGCCAATAAAACATTAATATTGAAAATTGGTCAAAGTCGCAACAATTTCCCCTATATATTATCATATTCTTTAGGTAGGATTAGAGATTCTCCGCAACAAGTAATGAAGTTCTGTTTCATAAGAAAGCTAGTAAGTTATTTCTCACTCTATGTTCATCCAAACAGATTTTAAATATTTATATTCTATGAAAAATACATAGAATGCACTGTACATAAACACCGCAATAACTCTTTAAAAATATTTTTCTATAATTAGATTTAATTTTGAAATTCATTTTTTTAGTTGTATGAGCACATAATATATAAAAATTTCATTGGAAAAATGATATGCATAAAAAAAATCCAATAGGGTGTTCCTGTTTAAAGCAAAAAACTAAATTCAAAACCTATCAATTTCAGTATCTGATTTGAAAACCTTCTATTATAAAGGGATGCATTAGAATTTATTTCACACTTTTTTTTCATGTTAATGATTGAATGTATCAGTTCAGTCTTCACCTGATTTTTTTTCTCTAGGATGGAGCATTTGTTGGCATCAGGAAAATGAATATGACATCCAGTAGCTTCCATCACTTTCTTGATGAGTTTCCCCCCTTTTCCAATTAGGGATGGATGCTCCAAGTGAGTCACTTCCAATTTCATCACAACGCGATTGCTCTGAAATGAAACCAACAGGATTTTCAACTTCTATTTTAAAAGAGGAAAAAGGTTAATTTTAACTACTTCAGAACAGTTCCAATTTTCCTTACTTGTATTTCCAATTTTTCTAACAACATGTCTCTTGCTTTGTTCACCTTTTCCTCAGACCCACTAATTTTGATGCATGGTTCTAAAAGAAATAAAAATAAAAATCTCCAATAATTATTGTGTAATATCAAACATGTTTATATCTCCTTGTCATTCAATACATACCATAAAACATGTGGACGAAAGAGAAAGCTTTTATTAACAAGATATATATTTTACAAGTAAAAAGTTAGTAATTCCTTTTCAAATTCTGTCTATCAGGGTGTTCTTTTGCACAGGAAGCATGCTGCCAAAAAACAATCCTATTTACAGGTTTTGGTCTTCTTTCTTTCAAAGATCAGTGAATCGTATTTCTCCACAATTATTTTAAATCATCTCTTCAATGAAAAATTTATCAAGTCAAATTTCTTGTTTGCAATTTTATTTTTTCTTAATTATTAACAATCTCGTGACTCATAATTAATTGAGTTCTGAACTCTATCTCCCTCAAACAAATTTTAATTTCTTTCCCTCAAAATGATTTTAATTTAGCAAATTCTTAATTACACGTATATAGTAGCATCTTTCAAAGAAAAAAATCTAACAATAGATCCTTCATTACTTTTATCAGGGCAATGGTGTCACATTCTTCATGGGCTTTCACCATTTTAAATGAATTAGCAAAAGTGGTCTTCAAAAATTTTCTTGCCTATTCTTTAACAAAAGAGCTATTGCAAGTGAATGATCACACACTAGGTTAGATATTGTCCAGATCTGATTTGTAAATTTCTCATTATGTTCACTTAATTTTTAAAATATTTATAAATGCCAAGCCACGGCATTATTAACATTGTGTGCAAACGTGGATGCTCCTAAGTCTGAAGTCGTAATAAAAAAATTAAAAATTTTTTAATAAATTAATTTAAAATATTTTTTTATAAAATTTTTTAATAAATTAATTTAAAATATTTTTTTACAAAGTTAATAAAATAAAGAATATTTAATTTTAAAATATAGCATTAGCATGTTAAAAATGCGTAGCAATGTGAAACTAAATGGACTATAGTACTAAAAAAGGGTCCCATAATGTGCACTGCATAATACTTTAATTCGCCATTGACTAGGCTCATTTTTTTCTCCTAGGTCGGATTGAAACACATTTTTAAAAAAAATCTAGAGCAAAATATTTGTAACCGTATAGTGCTATCAAACATTACTTCTCTCGTCAACCAATATGAAAATAAAGATCTAAATTTAGTTTCTTAGTTCATTACTTCTCCCTCTGCACAAATCCCAGCTACTTGGCCAACATATCTGCGCTTACATTTTATTTTTTTAGTTGGATAATCTTTGACCATAATTAAAAGCATTTCCGGTAACTAATAATATTCCCCAGGCAGTTAAACATAACTTGGTATAAAAACAAGGCGGAGGCCATCAAACATAGGCATTTAATTATAACTGGATGCCCAAATAAAGACCGCACACTAATCAACAATATGTTTTATTTTGCTGTTTCGGTCTTCATCATCCGTGCATTCATGATGACATAGCGGACCTGTCATTCTATAAAAATCAAGATATCTTTCACGCGTTTTTTGTCCTCTAAATAAATAAAAAACACTAACTGAAACACTTAGGTAACCAGACCGAGAGAAAGCTTTCAACGCTTTAATGCAAGTATCAGTTTACGAGCCAAGGCGGGTTTTTTCTACTACTAGGATGCACGTAATTCAAACGTAAAACGTAGCAGATGGCTGAAAAACAGCATTATCACTGTCCCCTGCGCACCCTCATCATTCTCAATCAGAGGAGAAGACGGACGCATCACACAGATGATTCATGAGCGTTCGGACATTCCGAGCGATTCTTCGCTTCTTTTTTTTCTTTCTTTCTTTTCTTTTCTCTTTATTTATAGTGAATCAAGTGACGAACGGGATTCTGAAAGAGATGGCTCACACAATCATACCTCAACGAGCAACATCACTTCCAATATCCACAATATTTGTGATATTATAGTAAAATTTTAATACAGATTTGTTTCACCAGAAATGTCATTAACTTGAACTGTCTCACTAACCAGAAATACTAATTATCTCACTTACTTATTGAAAGAAACACAAAACAATGAATGGACATTGCAGTGATCGGGAAGAAAATGGAGAAAACAACAGCAGTACTCTCCCTGAAACTTTCTGGCGCATTCTATAATAAAAGTGTTACACTTGCCCCAAGCATAAAATTATGGACAAGGCACTTGGGCATGATCAGGAAGGAAAGGTAGAAGATAATAGCAGTCGTCTCCCCGAAACTTTCTGGCACACTCGATTATAACCATGTTATCCTCTCCCGGCACAAAATTATGGACCTTGGACAAGATCGTAAACGCCACGAGGACTCAGAATTTTTATTTTCAGAATCTCAACACATACGAGTTATGTGCTTCATGATACAAAAATCCGGATTTATATTTTAAGACGCCTTCCTAACCAAAACTGAACTAAGGATTTACAATTTCAGAAACAATACACCAAATGACATTTATGGAGGTCGCTGAATTGTTGTGTTTCCGTGTTCATACAAAATTCAAACACGTCTACTATCTTCGAATTTAGAATAAAAAATTTCTGGTAAGTCAATGTTGAATTCAGGATTTTACGTCTCAACTCAGAATACAAACTGAAGAGTGGGAGAGGTGACGAAATGTTAACAGCGGAATACAGAATCGAGGCAGAATTATAATCCTAAGTCTGAACAATGAATTCATTGTACAGAATGGTCACCATCTTTTGATGCAAATCTCGATAAAAATGTAGATTAGATACCGATAGCTTAGCGGTTCCCCTTAAAAAAGCAATTAAATGGTTTTTCCCATACATATTTTAATTACAGAGAAGAAGAGAAAAAATGTATGCACGTCATCTTAAGTTCCCGAGAAAGAAATACCCAAAAGAAAGTCATCTGCTGATATAAAACGTGCTTTGTTTCAAATATTATTTACTCATTCAATAAAATTTCTAGAAGAAGTTTTTGAAATGCTATAACGCAGACAGACTGTATTATATTTAAAAAAGTTTTGTGAATAAGAATTACTTTAAAATGCGATATAATACCGAAAATTCAGAAGTTTTGTTCATAAAATTATATGCATATTTAACATAGTTGCTGGATTTTCCAATTACTAAGACAAGAAACTTGGCTACTTCAGGGGGGGGGGGGGGGGCACTGCTTAAATTTAAAAATGTTTCAATATCTTAGGTATATATTTAGCTCAATAAAACATCTGAGGCAGACAATAGAGCTCTGAATACAGAATCTACAGAGAATTTCGAGATTCCAGAAAATAAAATTTAAAAAAATTGCAACATAATCGCCGCTGTCTAGCTTTTATGAATAAACACAAAATATTTTAAATGAGGGATATTAATTAATAGAGCTAATAACATTTGCCACACTTTAAAAATGCAAGAAGCTGTTGATCCCATGCAGCCACTTGGTTTTTGCAAGTCTAGCAGATTAACCCGTAAATCATTGGCTCATGTAAAGAAATATTAAGAAAGACGGTATCTTTTAATCAAAGCGACTTTAAATCACTTACTTCACTTGAAGGAATTCGATTAATAAGCGTCATCTATCGTAATATATAGTCAGTTGAATGGATGAAAATCAAATCTCAACTACAGTGAACAAAAACGTTAAAAGAGAACAAATCGATCTTTTAGTGTTTAAATTACAATGCACAATCTAAATAATAATAGTTAGAGTACAGCATGAGGTTAAAACTTACAAGCTTCCTATTAAGAGTTTCTTATGAATGAGAATAGTTTAACAATGATAATAGTTTAACATAAAGACTTTTTTTTAATTGACCAATAAAAGAATATTCAGCCTATTTCTAACATAGTTAATAGAAAATAATCAAAAACTTTTACAATCCACGACCAAAATAACCTCATTCAACTAGAAAAATACTTTATATATTTAATTCCTAACTGCCAAAAGTTGATCATTAAAAAAGGGGGGGGGAAATCCCGGCCAATCTATCTAGAATTCCGTAGCTCGGTTTCTCCCATCATCCCCTAGCATTAAGAAAAATAAAAGGATAGAAATTTACTAACCTCTCCGCACTGGTAAAGTTTTTGTACCAGATTCCCAGAACACCAAAGCACCCGTCTCTTTGGAGATCTAGAGAGAGAATAAAAAGATTATAACAGCAGCTCATGGATAGAAGACTGTTTAAAATAACGCACCACGGCAATTCAATTACCATTTATTCTCATTTACATACCGAAAATGTCCTGGCATTCTTCTAAATGACTACTTAAATAAATTTACAAATTTAAAAAAAATTCTATTTAAGTAAGTACATATGCAAGTAACAGCTTACGTTCAAGATAATTTATACACAGAAAAACGTGAAAATAATCTGCAGATATATCAACTACAATGTTAAACATTTTCAAAAGACTTAAATATCACATCCAAAGCGATGAAAATGTTAACCCTTTTAATTTTCTTTTCAGGAAACAATTCTACAATGAATCAACTCAGAAACGTTGCCACAATCGCTATTTGATTATGGATAAAATTACAGCATCATTCGCCAACAGAACGCCCCCAACTCGCCATTCTGGATAGCAAACACTTTCATAGCGTGCTTTTAAAGAACCTTTTTTTTCCTTCCATACTATTTTTAATTATTTTTCTTTTTATGAATCAAAGGAATTATTGTAGCCTTTTCTAATTCAATTCCAAACATGTGATTGTGAAAAATACGGGTAAGTGAAAAATTGAGGGAAGACCCCCACCTTCCTCCTTTCCTCCAAACAGAGGTCCGAGAAGATTCTGTTCGTTTAAAGAACTTTAATGCAACTAAAACTGGAATGTTAACCTAACAATTTCACTAATCAGAATCTGAATCTTTTGTAGGCATTTGTTAAGACAATCGATGCGCATTTCTTATCAACACATTTAAGGTAGAATCTCGTTACAAATAAAATAAAATTAAGTGTGAGTCATCTATGGAAAACTAAAAACAGCAGGGATATTTAAAAAAAACCCGTTTTAAATTACTTTACCAATGAAATAAATTCTTTTTTTAGAGACAGAAATAATATTTTCTTTAGAAAAAGAACAGCGTTAATTACGGAAGGTAAAGTCAAAATTAAAGAGCATTTTGGTACACAACATAAATTATTTTACAAAGAACAACCGGAGTGGATACACAAATGTTTTTAAATCAACTCACTTTAAGCAACTAATTAAATAAATAGCAAGACATTATTAATTTTTATTATTTGAAAATTAAAACTATTTCAAATACTCGAGTTTTAACCTACCTCTTGGAAAATATTTTCAGCAGGTGAATTGGACGCATCTAAAACAGAGGGAAAATATAATTAAAATAAAGACTAAAAGAAAAAAAAAATAGATTTCATACTTTTTTTCACACATGAATAAAGATTACAATTTCGTTCAGCTAATGTATGCAACAAAACTGACTTTTTCATCATGCATACATTATAATTTCTATTTTCAAAATAAGCTATTCTGAAACAATGTTGGCTCAAATTCCGAAATTTTCAACAACCTTCTTATAACTGCCAATGAAGAAAGGGTATCTTAATTAATCCATACATTTAGCTTGGCAGGCGACGCTATCACAGCGTAACATTTAAATAGTAATCTACTTCATTAGATAAATATTTGGATTTAACTGCAAGCATTAATTTCCAAATAACGATTAAAATTCATGATTTCACACAGAGCAACCGTGAGTTCGTGATCTTAGCTCCATCTTCTACCATCTATTTAAATAAAACTGAAATATTTAAAAAATTTTGTTTCCTACAGAAACTTATGAATAAATTTTCTTCGAATTTTGCTGACAAATACGCTGAAGCATAAAGACGGTTTTAGAAAAGGTTTCGTAACATTTAATTAAATAGACTGTTTAAATTATTTCTTTTGTTCGTGTGTGGACTTCTGCAAGCCAATAACACCGATTATGTAAACTGAATTCAAAATAGCAAAACACAGGAAAAAGAGGTATTTAAATATGATTTTTTAAAACTTTCTTGATACTTAAAAATGAATGCCATCAAAAACATAACTTGTAAAAAAAACCAAGTCTCGCAACTCAGTTCTTCTGTCGTAAAAAGTTGCGCGATCCATGTAATAAATACCAAGTCGGTCAATTTATTCAGTTCATACTTAAGGGTCCTTCTGTCTTAAGTTATTACGTAATTAGCTAACCTAACAACATTTTATAGTGACCATATCAATATTAAAAATCTTTTATGGTTTAAATAAATAGACTGATTGGCCATCGCATGAAAAAACAATGTATCTTTAGATTAAATTAGATTACATTAACATATTATATTAAATTAGATTGTTTAGTGCGATTGTCTATTTATTTAAACTATAAAAGATTTTTAATATTGATATGGTTCACTATAAGATGTTGTTAGGTTAGCTAATTACGTAATAACTTAAGACAGAAGGACCCTTAAGTATGAACTGAATAAATTGACCGACTTGGTATTTATTACATGGATCGCGCAACTTTTTAAGACAGAAGAACTGAGTTGCGAGACTTGGTTTTTTTTACAAGTTATGTTTTTGATGGCATCTCATTCCTTTTTGTTGATAGTCCTTTTCTTATTTTTGTATGCAGTTTTTCTCTTTTTCTTTTCCGGTACTACTTCTTGAGCTTCAGCTACAGTTTTTCTCAAAGCCCACTCCCTGTCTCTATGGGTTTTTCTCGTAAGCTTTGATGTTACAATTTTTGACAAGTCTGGACGGTAAATGCTTCTTAGTCTGTTGTTTTCACAAATTGAAGATTCCTGCGCTTTAATACTTCCAAAGTCAACATTTATTAGATGTAAGTGGTAAGACTTGTAACTCTCGAAAGTGCCACGTAAGCTTGACCGGATGTGAATACTGCAGAACCGATATCCATCAGTGCATTATTTAGACTTAGACCCTGACTTTTGTGCATTATTACAGCATAGGCTATACATATGGGAAACCGTTCGCGATGAACATAAGCTCTATTAATAATTTCAAATTTAGTTTTGACCGGACTAAGCTCGTAAACATGTTCTTTATTAAATGCAATGTATATTTCCTTAATTATTTTTGTATTTTCAGGATCAACCTTTACTCTTTGATCGATACCATTAACTAAACCAAGACTCACGTCAATATTTCGCCTTAACATGACTTTTGCTCCTATTTTTATAATTATGTTCTCTTCCAGGCCTGCAGTCATAGAAGCATCGTCTTCATATTTTTTTTATGCATTCACGAGCTTTTTTTGTTAGGTATCTAGGGCAATCTATGCTATCTACAGCTGTAAGTTTTATTTCGGAATGTGGAAGAGATTTAAGCATTGCAGCATTTAATTGTTGGCACATGTTATTTGTAGGTAATAAGCAAACGGTATCATCAGGAAGTTTCGAGAGGTGTTCAATTATTTCAATTAATCTGTTTTCATTTGAATTGGATATGAGAGTTATTAATCTAGTCGAGAGTAAGTCGCGGTCTTTTTGTGTAGTCACACCTAATCTTATTTTATTTAGCATTTCAACAAAGTCAGAATCATTGAGCTGTCGCACGTTAATTGTCAGTTCATCGTTTATGAACAGTTCAATCCACAGATTCGGTATACTGAGGGAACCTAACAACTTGTTAGTTTCAGCAGTTGATAGTTTTTCAAAAGATGACTTTCCTCTTACCGTCGGAAGCTGTAAGTGATCTCCGAAAAATACAAAAAGTTTTTTTTCCAAACCATCCATTCTGATCGTCGCTTGTGTCGAATATTTCAGATAAGCGTAGATGAATGTATGTTAAAGTATCAATGGATATCATCGACACTTCGTCTATGATAAACAACACTACTTCTTTCAAATCTGATCTCAGAACTTGGAGCATTTCATCAGAAAGTGACTTGTACTTCGGTGTTTGCTTGTGTTCTACAGGCAGCTGCAACAGTCTATGTATAGTCAATCCATTCACATCGAATGCAGCTATTCCTATTGGAGCACTAACTACCACTTTTTTGTTTAAATACGTCTTAACCCAAACTTCCAGAGTTTTTATTAAAAAGCTTTTTCCAGTTCCACTCACAAAACAGCGTAAAACGTCAGCGTTATTATCAGTTTGTCCATTTTATTTGTGATCTTATCGAAGACTCTTTTTTAATCGGCATTAAATTTTGCGATCATACTCTGAAGATCAATTTGCTCTTCTTCTACCAGATTGATTCTCTGAAAGTCACCCATTGCGTTTGCAGCTTCCACAGCCTCAAATTGAATTATTTCAAATTTGATATTGTTACAAACCTGTAATTTTGCTTCCCAGCGCAAATAGTGTCATCATAAGAAAGACCGTTTTACAGTAATCTGTATTGGATGCTGTCGGATGCCGAGACAGTGATCCCAGAGCTTGATGACAAAATTGGCGACCATTTGGCGACTTGGCGACGAATTTACCGACAAAATGGATAATGCTCGAAACTTCGAGAGATTTATCGATCCGTCCATTATTTCACGCATATTTTAGTTTTTCCTTGATTTGTACACAAAACTCTAATTGTATTCTAAATTTGAAGCTTCTATGTCTACTAGAAGTGCCTTAAGAGTTTTGATGATCGGTCAGTCAGTCAGTGACAAAATTCACAAACTTTGACTAGTTATAATTCTTAAACTACTGGTTCAAATTTAATGAAATTTGAAATATACCGTGTTTATATAATGCCTGCTTGGTTACTGAAAATTCAGGCTTCTAGTTTAATCCACAGCGAAGTTATAGGGGGTCGAAAATGGCCTGAACTGCTTCGAGAAAAGGATGGTACGGCCGTGCCGCTTGTTTTTGCTCGATTTGGCGGGGACAGTGCCGTGCCCCCAGATTTTTAATTCGAAAATTATTTATCCCTCCGAATTAAAAATTAGTTATTTGTTATTTAACGGTCAATGTTTATAGAAATTTGTTGTCGAACACTTCTTATTCGGTATCTTAATATTCCACGCTATATACGCCCATTGTTGCCACAGCTTATGTTAAATTAAATTCGTAATCTTTAAAAATTATTAATAGCTAACGAAAAAAACAAACTTTTTGCGGTTTTTAAAAAATTGTTTGGAAATGTCTAATTTCATGAATCGAAACGAGATTTTAAAAATCTTGAATGTTTCTCATTTTAATTAAAAATAATTTAGCAGATGAAAAATTACTTATATCAAAAATAATTTATAATAGAGAAGCTTCAATATTAAAGACTTTGGATTACTTCAAATTTTGTAGCAAATATTTATTATAACATAAGCTCTTTAAAATTTGATCACAGTTGTTTAGTGTAAGAAAGATTTAATGAATGACTGATAAAATTAATTAAATAATTAACTTTTTAATAGTAATTAGCAAGGAAATTTTTATCTCTAAATAGAAGTATCAAATAGTATAGATAGCTTTATTTTTGCATTTAGCAAAATAAATTTAAAAAATCGAATACTCATTTAGGAAAAGAAGTTTCTTTTCGTTGACCGATTTCGTTAAAAATTTACAATAAATCCAAAATTTTAACATGATAAATATTCCGAAGACAATGTATCAAATTTCATTTCAATGTATCAAATTTCATTTCAATGTATCAAATTTCATTTCAATGTATCAAATTTCATTTAACTCGCTTATTGTGTTTGTTGTTATCGCATTCATATAGAAATTAAAAAGGCAAACAAATAGACAATGCACAAACTGACAAGATTTTTTTTCAAAATTTAATTTTGAACGGAATAACAATTTTCGTACAAAAATTACAAACCAACACCAACATATTATATATATATATATATATATATATTAATCATGTAAGAACATGATGGCTCATTTTGGCTTGAGGTTTTTGTAAGCGATTTGAAGACAACAAAAATGCAGAAGGTTGTCACATTTAACGATTTATCGCCAATTAAAGTTACAACTTGATTTCCAAATTATATATTTTCTAAATTCTTACGAATTGTTTTAATTAATTTAAATCATTAACGAGTTTAAACCGGTTTGAAACAATCATGAGACTATCAGATTACGCATACGTCGATATTTAGAAAAACGATGAGATTTTTTTTTGTTAACGATTTCATCAAGATATAGCAGGCAGTTCAACTAACTGACAGTCCAATTTTCAACGGATTGGTCCAAATTCTGATACGACTCTACAATTAATTCTCCTTATGAAACCTGACGTCAATTTTCACATCGCTATTGCTTTCTGTTTTTGAGGTATAGCGTTCACGAGCATACGGACAAGCAAAATACGATTTATTGTAAACGGATTCAGTCGAAATTCGAATGAAATTAATAATTTGAAATTAAGAAATTAAACTGTATCCATTTACAGTGGCTCAAAAAATTGAGAGTACACCTTACTTTTACTTGATAACTCCATCTTTCAATATAAATAACACATTACCAAGAAATAAAATATTTTCAGATACCGCCAAAAATGGGTCGAATCGGTACCATGACGTTTAGAGGCCAAAACACATGTAACTTAACAGTGACACTTTGTTTCTATGCCAGATATTGCAAAAATTTCATTGGTGTATTCTCAATTTTTTTTAGGCAAAAATCTGAGTATGTTTATTAAAAATACTTCTGAAACTTTTCACTTTAGGAGTTTTTCGTTAATTTTTCTTTATTTTTACTCAAAATTAAATCATTTGTTATGTATAAAAATAAAAACATGTTTGCTCTTCTCGGTAATGTGTCATTTCTATTGGAAGTCGGATTTTTCAAGTAAAAGCAAGGTGTACTTTCTATTGTTTGTGTCACTGTTAGCTGCGTTCACATAGCTGTCAAGTTACATAATTTTTTTAAAATAACCGCCTTTAGCAACCAGCTTGTTCGCTCAGATTTTTGATTTTCTAGCTTGTTAAATATAAATGTGGCATGCATATTTCTTTTAAATCTTTATTTTGTTACTTAATAAGATCAAAAACGTGAATTTAATCGTATGATTCAGAACAGATAGTAACGCGTGCAGATTAAAAAGTGAATAGATTTTAATTTTTACCTAAATATAAATGGAAGAGAAAATTCTATTTTAGAATGAATGTCTAAAGAAAGTATTTTTTAAATCTCAATTTTAATATTGGCGAAGGCGAATGAAAACTTTTTTGGAAGAGTTTGAATTTCTTA
Source organism: Argiope aurantia (assembly GCA_026543865.1). Classification (NCBI taxonomy): domain Eukaryota; kingdom Metazoa; phylum Arthropoda; class Arachnida; order Araneae; family Araneidae; genus Argiope; species Argiope aurantia. The sequence goes on along the minus strand of JAPMOR010067614.1, from coordinate 163,403 downwards.
ACATTAAAAATTGTTACAAATTGTGCATTACATCAAAAATAAAGAACACATTGTGCATTAATGATATTGGTATCATTAAAAAGGTAACTTTCTCTGAATTTTAAGATAATATAAAAACCATTCTTAAGAGATAATAGTTTTGATAATTTGGACGTCAATATCTTAAGTCATAGCGATTACCCCATCTGGCAATGGTTAATTTCATTTCCGCGCTCGATAAAGTTTTGTTTGACGCCTTTTATTATTATTATTTCTTTCGCATCGCATTTCCTCAAAGTAAATAGTTTTGAGTGAGTCTTATGCAGAACATTTTCTAATAAAAATGTTTAATGAAGCAGTCTGAATCGTTAGTAATGATTCATTTATATTTGATTGTAGCCATTCGATAATATGTAATAGTAGCGATTTCTAGCGATTTGTTAGTGTCAAGGAGATCTAAAACGTGGAGATTCAACAAAATCTCAAAACCGAATTTCGACAACTTATTTTGACACCATATAAACAAGAAAGTTCAGGTTATGATCCTTACCTTTTGTTATGTATTTACAAAAACTTTAAATCCAGTTTCATTGTTTTAAAAAATCCACAACCGACTTCCACAAAACATTATATAAATTTCAACAGAAAGCCATTCTTATTTTATTGTACACTAGTATCAACTCAGTATTTTTGCTTATCGAGATAGGTTTTCATGAATTTAAAAGACTGCATTCAATTTAAAGTTTAATCAACGAGCTTTTAACCTTTTAAACCGTTTTCAATTACAAATCTGATTGATATTTTTTAAAAAGAGCGTTACGTAAAATAAAGTTTAGCAATAATAAAAGGATCGCTATGAAAAGAGCATTTGAATCGGATCGCCAGCAGGCTCCATCTGGACGCCTTAGTTCCTTTGTTTCAAAGAAATCTGAGACAGCAGATCAAAACACTATCAATGTAGTTCTTTCACTGTTCTTTTAAGAGAAGGGAAATCATAGAGTGGTGGTATGGAGAGATGGCAGCTATTTCCACTTCCTCATAATTCTTCATAGCAAAAGCTCAGATTCATAAATTTCATTTTCCAGGTCTTTCACAAAATTAAATATAATTTTTATCGAAATACATTGATATGCTCTTACCTTTCGATTTAGGATAATACAAACTAGTAAATTACGTCAAAGATTAATGCAACAAAGATTAAGATAAAAGTAAATATAATTATATTATATTAAATAATGAATAATAATAATAGATAATAATATTATAGCATATTAAGTTTCAAAACTTCAATGACTGAAACATGCAATATTAATTATAGTCATTTTTTAATATTTAAAAACGGTCGGGAGATGACTCTCCAATACTTTCTTGCATTCTCTCTAATAAAGGTGTCATCCCAGAGAACATTTTACATGGCATTGGTGTACAATAATTGAGAAAGTTTAACCTTTGGGGTGAATTTATCATTTTCACTGAATCGATCGTGTAATCCTTGGAAAGTTAGTTGAACGATTAACCCTTTAACGCGCATTTTTTTTCCCGTGAAAACATGATTATTGATTATAAATTCTATTCCTTACGTATGCGTATATGTCCGAGCTACGTTCGTAGCTGCATAGAAGAGTAACCAAAAAATTTTAAACGCACGAGCTGAACTCGGGCTTGCACAAATTTGCCAGTAATTCGCGCCCGAATCGTACTCGGGTTTACGCGTTAAATGGTTAATTCCTGGCCTGCGGTTAATAGTAAACGAAACTCGGCATTGTGTTTTAGACACGTTATTCCCATTCATTCAAAACCAAAATTTGACACATAGCTACAATTGCAGTCATAAAATCACGTACCAAACTTGATTTGTTAAGAGTTAATTATTCGAATTCCAATTTCTTAGAACGCTTTAATGGATAGAAAATTCTGCAAACCTTACCTTCAAGAATAAAGACAGTAAAAAGTAAGTTACCGATGCGATAATTCGATGTTGGCGAAACGCACAGACTGAGGAGTTAAATTAGGGCAAATGAGGGCTTAAATGAGAACCATTATGAGGAAATCTCATCAAATACTCTTTCAGAAAGAAATAACCTTTTTTCATCAATTTTCCAAATATTCGATTATCTGAGGGTGTGGGGGTATGGATTGATTTATCCACTATGGCATTTTAACAAGACCAAGAGTAAATTTATTTTATACTAGCCGTCTTTGGCGACCAGCCGGTTCTTCAATCTTAATGCTCGTTAAAATTTTAATAATTAAATATTTTATGTAACTCCTATTTTAATAGCTTCTTCATCAAAATATTTTAAAGCTACAAATTTTGATAGTCATATAATTCATTCATAATATTATAAAGGCTTTCAACCATAACGTAATATGTATCTCTCTAATTTTCTTTTAGCTCCCGTAGAATTTATGCTTTAAATTAAAGTGGAAATGGTTAAATTGCAATTAATATAAGGAAATTTTTTACTGAAACGAAGCACTTTTTTTAAATATGAGTACTGAAAACAGTCGCTGAGTATTTAAACTAAACCTTATGGGCATTAAAGAATATCTTTCTTAATTTATGTAATATCTCAAGAAGTTTTCTACAAACTTTTCTCAAATTCATCATGAACAGATCAATTAATTAACAATGTTTAGTTTTAAATGCATGAAACTGTAAGAAAATAAACAGAATCGTTTAAAATAATCGGTCAAAAACAGGTTAAGCCGTCAAAACGTCCGTATCCGTTGTCAACAATCAGAATATAATGCACATGCGTGAATTTTCAACGCCAGTTAAAGTAATGCAAATGCGGGAATTTTTCTACGCCAGTTGGGATAACGCCATGCAGATTAGAAATTTTTAATTTCCTTTATTCTGTTTTATTTTAATTCAAAAGTACTTCAGAATGAATCTGAAGGATCGATTAATTAACAATTTTTAATTTTAAATGCATCAAACATTAAGAAAATAAACAGAATCGTTTGAAATAATCGGCCGAAAAATGTTAAGCCTAGCCTTATTACTGTTGGGAAAAAAAAAAAAAAAAAAAAAAAAACTGAAGCCTTACTCATTTGGCGGTGGGGAAAATAAAAAGATTTTTTTTGACGGGAAAGTTAAGGTTTTAATTAATAGTTATAATTCTAATTAAAAATTCAAAAAAATTAACCCCAGGTGCACATTCCCGACCTCCAAGGTATACATATACGTACCAAATTTAGTAGCTGTAGGTCAAACGGTCTGACCTGTAGAGCGCCAACACACACACACACATTGAGCTTTATATAAGTACATATAAAAAAGAACAATAAAAAAATAACAGAACAAATAGAAATAGATCTTTCGACTTGCCGCCCAGATTACATAGTGAGTAGTGATACAGCGGTCCCCACAAGGGTATGCAAATCTATCAGGATAATTGGAACGCCATTGTATAGTAATGTTTTTGTGACCCACTATAGTTCCATTCACTCTCACTTGAAGTGATGATCACCATAGATTTTTTTTCCCCCTATTTCGTATAATATCTCATAAAAATGTTTTTAAGTCATCACTGCTCTAACTTAAGTGATATCAGTTCAAAACTATGCCTCACTATTAGATTGCGAAACACTTGAGTTAAATTATTCATATCTCAAGTATCAAGAACAGCAGAATACAACACGAACTGAAAGGAGGAGGGGGGGGGGATCTTTCCGGAACATTTAACTTTCTTGAAAACATGCCTACAAATGAGAGGAAATAATGGTCCGCATCGCATAAAACACTGCTCCGACCATTCCATAAATAATCGTCCAGACAGAAATAAGCAAAATAAAAAAACAGCTTTCCTAAATTGCGGCTTTTTCATCAGTGGACGGCAATGAAAAGTCCAGATCAAAGAGCTCGTTTGTTCGGGAAAGGCGACACCAGCCAACAGCGAGTTTCTGAGCAAAACCCACAGAAACACTCGACTGGGTGGCATGACGCATCCGTCGCCAAATGAGAAAATTACCTTTCGGGTGCCAACAGAGGAGTTCCCACAAATGGGATAAGTGCTCGCAATAAAAGAATCCATCATTCATAGACTAAGATTTCACAGCAGCAACATAGTAGATTCCATTATGTAACGTGTGCAGCCACTGACTGCATGATAAATCTTTCTGATGACAGATGGTGTAAGTAAAAAATGGATGCATAATAATATTGAGTTTCAAATGAGTTAAAATGATTTGTGCATCGTTTACAGAATTTTGTTTTTTTATGTTGGTAGTTTCATTTCTAATTTGATATCGAAACTACGACACAAAGGAGATAAACTGGTTTGTCACATCAAGGTGATTCTTAATTGAGTTTACGAAATAACAGTCAGAAATAAATAGTAATCTCGACTCAGATATTTATGTTACAATTTTAAGAAATACAGTATTTAACCGTTTGAATACAAAGGAAATGCTGTACAAAAGTTTGTTTGCTTTTCTCGTAAAAAGCAATATCTATGGTCTAATTAGATTACTACTTTTTTTTTCTCAAACAAAAGCAATCAATTCGACATTTTTGGTATACTTCTAAAAACCTTACTCAGTACTCAAACGGTTAACAATTCAAGTGTCGTTCGTTCACCTTTTCGCTCAGGCCTATTTTTCTTCAACTTAACATTACCGTAACATACTTCCAAACATAATTTGCTGTAAAACTTAGGAAAGGTACAGAATAAAGCTTTTAACGGTTTCATGTACTTCATAAGAGGCCGAAGCACATTCACTGGTAGCCTTTTCATATACAATCCTGAAGTGCTATTTGAAATACGCCAACAGTTAATATAGATAAAATGAATTTCAAGCATAACTTTAAAAATGATTATTATTCTCATTACAGTAAAAAAGTTTTCATCAATTCAAAGATGACTTAATGAAATTTGAGTAAAATTGTAGCATTCAATAAGTGCGAAAGGTTTAATACAATTGTAACACTCCCTAATAATGCCAATGCACCAACTCCCTCGAACTGTAACACTCTCTAATAATGCCAGTGCGCCAACCTCCTCGCCAATTAAAAGTAGGGCAGTACGATGCTAACTGCAGGACTGTAAACCTACCGACTTCGAAAATTAATTATGCTAAGCTGTAAATTTAAGTTTTGGCTAAATGTAGAATTGTTGTTGTGTAATTGTAAGTGTAATGTATTGTATAATTGGTTGTCTATTAAAAACTTTTAAATTGTTAGAGTCTGTTTTCATGCATTACTCTTGCAGAATAAGTTAAATAACAAAAAATTTTCTCATTCCAATACAGGGCACTCCAGATATCGATAGAAGCAGTGCAGCCGATAGTAAATCTAAACCCAAGATTTGTATTGGCCATACAGGCTACTATAAATCTGATTATTTTATCATTTAAAAATAGAATGCTCTTGCCTATTCATAATAAAAACTGAGTAAGAGAAATCCAGATTCCCTTTATTAATGATTTTCAGTAATTTTATTTTATTAATTTTAACAATATAATAATTATTTTTATAATTTTATCAAATATAGGTACTATTTCTTTAAAAGTAAGTAAATAATGGGTAATTCGGAATACTTTAATCAAAAACAAGTTAATTAAGTCTTCGTAGGCCGGTAAAAAGTTTCAAAAACTAGTGGTTTTGCCATTTAATTTGAGAGGTCTAGATCATTTTAAATTCAACAAACAAATAAATAGATTAATACCCACCTATAGGTCAACGTAACTTCATTATTTATAAAAAATAAATAAAGTTTGTGATTCAAAAACTAAACAAGCTATAAGAGCATATAAAAATAAGAAAAATTCAAATTAAGAAAAAAGCAAGATGTAAACAAGAAAAAATAACCTTAAATGCTTCAGTGCTCATATCTCTACTCAAACTTTTCAAGGTGAAGGGCTGAATTCATCAGACCAGTTCACATCAACTTATTTATTCATACTGAAATCCCCAATAGAGACAGTGGTCTTTCTTTATAGAATGGTTCGAAGGCTCATAACCTTTGATAAAAGACGGATAGAACGAGATATGTTTATTTGTAACAAGATACGAACTAATAAATCAATTAGAAACTGATCTCCCTGTACGGAGTACGGAGCAAACAAATGAAGTCGTTGTTGAAATTTTATCCATTTGCAAAAGGAAGTAATCGTGAGACTTGTCGAACGAAAACTGAAACAGTAACAGTGTTTAAACCGACCTTGGAGTTCACGGTTGAAGTCAACATGATCCAAGGGGTTATGTTTACAACAAAAGATTTAAAATCTCAGCTATTTATATAACAAGGTTATACAGATCTTATTAAATCAAAAATGAGCATCGAAAGCATACAAAATAATAAATCTGTTATTTTATAAATCTTAATTTAGTATCGTCAAACAATGCGTCAAATATTCTAATGATGAGTTTTATTTCGTTTACGAATAATCATTCAAATCAAATACTATGTAAATAGATTTCTACTGCAATTACCTGGCCCACGGAAATATTTTCAACTTCAACGGAACTTGAATAACGATAATAGTGTATATTAATGTCAATAACTGAATAATGTTTGGAAATACATTTTGGGCAATCCTGCTTTAAATATTTCATTTTACAAGAGCACTAAATCAAAATTTACTTAATATCCGATTAAGAAGATTAGTATTTATAATACTTTTCTGTTTTTCTATTCTAATAACACAGAAATTATACATCTGTTTTAAGTACATGACAAAATGAACACTTAAATTGAATGACATTTTAAAATAATCCCAGGCAGATTAGATAATCTAGATTATGGATAAAGTAATGAAAAAAATTAATTTCTATTCTAAAACGTTATTGATTTAATTAGTAATTTGGCAAAATAAATTGAGAAAACTTAAAATTATATTTTAAGAAGGGGGTTGAGGGGGAAGGAAATGTATGAATTTAAAAAATTAACTTTTGATTGCGTGTAAAAATGTTTTTATTCATATCGGTACTCCGTTTCGAAGCAACACGAGATATGTTTTGGAAGGGTCTCGTCATTCTGAGCCACAGTCAGATAACGAGACGACACCTAAGCTGGCACTTTCTCTCTCCAAAGGAAAATAAAATTCAATTAATCTCGACGAATTCAGGGTGGACCAGAACCATTTACACTGCAGTTCTTCCACAGAATGGGGTTCTGAACTTGGAAGTCCCCGGTTTCTTAGCCGAAATGTTACCATCAAGAGTTGAGGACCGAAAATGCTTTAAGTACTGAACAAAGACATTGGTATTCAAAAACAGCTCATTTATTTATTATCACTGAGCTCTAATAATGATTGCTTATGACAATGAGATAGTAATAAAAGCACAACAGGTAGGAAAAAATGGAAAAATTCCGATTTAAATCGATGCATTGGTACCTGATAATGTTCAACGCCAACGCATGCTGCATTTTTGCAACTTAAAAATAACAAGTGCAATGCACCAGGGTAATTGCAATTTCTTACCGAAAAATATTCTATAAAAAATAAATTTAAGAACCACACGGTTTTTTCTCTGGAACAGAAACTCATTGTCATTTTTTGACGAACTCTTCCATAAAAGCTTTTTTTTTTTTTTAAAGTTTAGAAAGATAATGCAGAAAACGGAGGAAAAATCTCGTTCAATTTCTTTTTTATATGATAAACGAGACCAGAACGTAAAAAAATCATGCTATAACTCGCATATAACAAACTAATTAGTATCCTTTATTCAACGGAAGTCATTAGGAAAGATCCGAAAAAAACCATAGATCATTTTAAATGATAAAATTTTTATACCTACATTTATTACTTTAACATGCTCAAAAACTAACTGATCAGATATTCGGCAGCGAAAATTTCAGATATTTAATAAATAAACCACAACTCTGTTATCGTTCAATCCACTATCGAACAAACAAGACCAAATAAACCCACCGCGATCGGTTTAAGAAGGGGGGGGAGGACTGTCAACAGCTTTCCAATAAGTTGAGATAAATGAGCTGATAGCATGTTAAGTTTACGTAGGACTTGTGTTGTGACACTCCCGAAGCATAGAAAAACTGCATTAGACATACGGATATTTCCTACCGGATTTTTGTCGTTATATAAAATTGAGCAAAGAGTTAGAAAGTTTCCGTGTCATTCAGTTTCGGCTTTCGAATTTTTATTTTCCTCGCAATAAAAACAAAAGTATGCTGAAGAAATCTAATAAGTTGCTTACATACCGAAATATTGAGATTTTCAATTACTATTATTTATTTATCAGAATCAATGGAAAAATATTTTTTTTTACTATAGGTTCTTTATAATATTTCAAAAAAAAAAATACACAATAGAAAGTAATTTTGACACTGCAGCCTATATTTTTCCTATATTTTTGGCAAATTTAGACAAGCATTCATTTCAACACTCAGATATGCTTTATTTTTAGAAATTTTTTTCCCTATTCGCAAAATATAATAAATCCTCTTAGTAAAAAAAAAAAATTCCATAAAAGTATAACTAAAGAATCTATTCGTGCTTTTAATCTAGCTCTGCCATTATAGTTATAAATAGTTATTATATAGATATATAGTTAGTATAGTTTCAAAAAGTTATATAAATTTAAGCATTAATCCCCAAAAAGCGAGCTGCGAAAAATTTAAAACAAAGAAATTCAAGCATTTTTTTTTACGAAAATGTTTGAGTTACATAATAATTCATAAAATTACAAATTTTAGATATAAAAACGCAATAAAATATTTTATCAAATAAAAATCATCATTAACATTATAATATGTCATTACTTCTTTTTACTTCTTACTGCAACTACCAGATGCTATTGTACACAAACTTACTATTAAGTGCTTACTTCTTAAACCAATGAAACTTGGCTTCATGAATACGAATTTTTACCACATTTGAATAAACAATCAGTCATGCTTTGGAAATTTTAACAAGATAATTCTTCTAATATTTAATACATGAATTAACAGCAATTTTACAATTAATTCAAAATTAGCACTAAACATCACTCAGTTACTGACTTTGGACTTAGTGAGTTACATTTAAGTCTTAGGGATACTCCCTTCCCCCCCCCATCCTTTTAAGCAGCAGACAGGCCCGAAAACTGGTATGTTCTTAAATTATTTATAAATACATAAGTTATTAAATTTCAGTAAGATAAATAATTAAGATCGGATTTGCAAAACCACAAGAATTATACTAAAGAATTCTAAAAATTTGGATTTCAAACTTCTTTTTTTTTTGATTTTCATGTGAAAAAAATCAAATAGTTATGTCAACCAAAAATACATTATGCGACATGCTATTTTCCGTAGTTTTTTTTTTTTTTTCAATACATTCCCCTTTCGCTGTAAAAATTATCTTTCCATTCGTCATTTTTAAAGGAAGCAATTATATCAGAAAAATATCAGCGATATATATTAATATCGCTATTCCCGTTATTCATTTAAAATTGTTCTAAAAATCATTAATTGCAGTCAAAAACTTTCATGAAACAGGAGGAACCTAAGTTGTACATTGCTTAGCTTATACTTACAATCACACCCTGGATATATAACGCATGATTATTACGAAGCAGTGGCGATGTCAGATATTTTGCGAATTCTAAGCAGATGAGACTTTTTCTTTTGCCATCATTTAATAAGATAATCAATACATTTTTACATTTGTAAATAAATTAACTTTTCGAAAATATGTTTATCTATTATGATTCCAGACAACTCGGCATTCACGCATGTATATAATATTATTGAAGCAGAAATTAAGATACTCATAAATATGCTAATGACTAAATGATGAGGAATCTAATGATCTTGATCAAGTGTAAATATTTTCCCTGTTTTTTTTATCATTTTAGGAATTTGTACTTTTTTCCGTAAATTTATTTATTTGGTAACTAGAAAAATAAAAAAGTTTGATCGACTTGCTAGCGTTTCCTCCCTCCTCTGGCTAGTTGGAAATACGCTATTGCTACCAACAGATAAGCATGAATATACATTCATGTATGAATGCAGCAGCCCTGTCACTTGAATAATATTACTTTGCTTTGAAATTTTCAAAGCAACGTGTCTAAGATAAAATATTACGATTAAAACAAAATGAATATCAATATTTATATGAAATATTATCAGCTCGCAAGCAATTCATAGTAAATATAACGAAATAATATATTATATATATATATATATGCTTTGAATTATGTGTCAACAATGGTCTAGAATGCCCATAAATTACAAATAATATTACAAAGTTAAGAAACATGAATAGGAGTTCAATATTCCAAAATCATGTTCCTAAAGGCAACCTCAGGTGTTTAGTCAGGTACACTGTGTCGCTTTGAGCAACAGAACATGCCACACCTTACCTTTCAACATAAGTTCCTCGGTCATCAATTTGATCAAGTTTCACAAGATCTAGTGTGCTTAAAAGGATTACAACAAAATACCCAAGAAGAAGCAGCCTATTATTTCCTCAGTATGTATTCGAATGCAGGTGGGAACTTAACACAGATGATTTTAATTCGCAAGCGTTTTTCGAATGTAAAATCAAACAAAATTTAAACTAACACATATGATTACACGAAATATAAAGCGTAAATATAACAGTTAACTGTATCGCTCAGTTCGCAAACAAGCAATTTATTCACGTGACTTATACTAGCAAATAACTACCTCCTTTCTAAAACGATTTCCCAATTACTAGACATTAGCATCCATTTTGTTCTAAATCTATGTACGTGTCATCTGGGAAGCTGAATTCTTTTTTCTCTCCTTTCCCGCTTTCTTGTCAGCATTTCTGCCACTTTAAAAAACATAGTAATAGTTTAAGTAAACTTAGAACAAAAATCGTATAAAGCAACTATTTTTCTTAAATTACACAATATAACCGCCATGAGAAGGAAGCATTATTGTATGATTGTATTACAGAATGTGTTAATCATACCACTTATTAACTAATTAAATTGTATTTGTGATTAGTTTCCACATTCAATCCAAGGAAATTGGGATTTACACCTAATGACATCTTCATTAAAACTGAAACATACCAGCTTTCGTTGATTGAGCAAATTTTATATGTGAATATGTAACTTGTTTTCTTAAAATATCCATATATTGTATTTTTTCATAAATAATTCCAGAAATAATGGAATATCTAAAAGCGGTAATAAGTAAGTAGAAATTCTTACGATTTTTAAAAAAAATCAGTTTTAGAAAACATTCACTGTCATACAAATGTTGATACAAGAAGTGATTCCCCCACCCCACTTTTCAAAAAAATGTTTTACTTAAAAAGAGCACAAATTCGCGGAAATCTACTGCAATATATTTGCCAAAAGTATTTGCAGTCATTAAAGATCAATCACACACAAGTAATAGTGACGTAACGCAATAAAACGTTTCATTTCCATTGTGAACAAAACGTGTTAAGGGGGTCGAAGCCTTATGGAAAATTTCTTTCAATTTTGGGGATAATGCTTACATTTTAAAATGTATTTGCGATTTCTGAATTATAAACACTTCTTTAAAAATTTAATTAATCATTCATAATACTCATAAAAAACATTCTAACGATTTTGTTTATTTTAGGAACAGATATTTTTTTATAACTTGTCAACTGTTGCAACTTGCTCCGCGTAATAATAAAATCAACAATATTTAAAATCATTTTCTAATAAAAATCAACACAAAAAGTCATTCTGCATGAAAACTGCAGTTAACGCAAGCAAAATGATGTTTGCTTCCGACAGAACACTTTTTGTACAAATTTATTTTATACTAGCCGCCTTTGGCAACCAGCCGGTTCGCCAGTATTACCGCTAGCTACAATTTTCAATTATATATTTTAAGTAAATGGTCTCTTAATGGATTCTCAAACAAAACATTTTTAATCTTCAAATTTTGATAGTCATACCAAACTTATACTGTTGTTTAGATCGTTCCGTTCAATTTACTATATATATTTTGCTAATTTGTTGTCATTTCCGGTAAAACTTCAACTTTAAATTAAAGTGGAAATGATGAAATTGCAATTAATATAGAGATATTTTTTTAATAAAACCAAGCGTTTTATTTCATTTATCATCTTTATTGTTATTTATTTATAATTATTATTATTGAACATGAGTATTGCAAACAGAATCGCTCGGTATATAAGTCTTATGTGAACTACCAAATATTTTTCATAATTTATGTAATATGTCAAAGAATAATTCAACAAAAATTTCTCAGATTCAGCATAAAATGCAGTTTTTAGTTTTTCTTTCAAAAGGATTGAAATGAAATCAATAATAATATTTTGTTCCGGCCTATAAATATATTTCAAAAATTATGAAGTCTATGCAGTAAGGTATCATATTCTGAGAAATATTCTGGACACACCAAATTTTAAATAAATGAATTAATGTTTCTATTTTCCACGATCAAATAAGACTTATTTATGAAGTTTTGAATGCTAAAAATTTAGAAAAACTCAACATTTTCATAATCTTAGGCAAATTAATCTAAAATTATCCTTTTTTTATTGAATAGTGATATTCAAATTTTCATAAATCTTTTTATTTAAAATATTAGTGTTTCAAGAACATTTTGTTAATCGTGATTTCCACAGCAGAAGCTTTATGTAAAATCAAAAATTCGTTATTTATTAGAGCATTTATTGAATCAAGTTACATAAAATATAATCATTTTCCATTTAGACCATTTTAGCAGATCTGTGCCTTACTAAAGGTTTACAAATTAGCTGTGTGACCCTGATTTGAATGGATATCCTGTTCATATTAAACAAAACTTGCCTTAAAATAAAACTGATTTATTGGATTAATAATATAGAGAGTGTAAAAGATCATAAAATATTTTTTCTTGAATTTATTTTTTAGAAAAAATAATATTTCATATTTGTTTCATTTCCTACAGACACGTGCCGAAAATTATATTTTTGCAGATTTCATTTCCAAAAAGATTTCATTTATTTTTAATTGGAGCTTTAATCAATGTGATGGCAACACTTTGGAAAAAGCTAATTTTTTCCCATGAATGCGCAACGTGCTCGTGCAGCTTAAATTTTATTTTTATTTTGTACAAAAAAAATTGTTGAAAAATAGAGTTAAAATATTTATTTAAAAATTCATTAAAAATAGAAATTTAATTTTAAGGTTAAAACATTGGTATCATTTAAAAGATAAATTTTTGATCCTTAACTTCATGTAAAAATCTTATTTGTGCGATAATATTTTCGGAAGTTACAGCAGAAACACGCCAAAATTTCGCTTAATTTTTAAATAAATAAAATTCTAGTTAAAAATTCGAAAAAATAACTCCCAGGTGCACATTCCCGGCCTCCAAGGTATACACGTGCCAAATTTGGTAGCTGTAGGTTGAATGGTCTGGGCTGTATAGCGCCAACACACACACACACACACATTGAGCTTTATTATAAGTATACATATAGATATACTACAAAAAATTGAAGAACTGAATTGAGCCCGACTTCTGGGTGGTTTGTTTTGAATGATGTCTTGGCTCCGTGTTGGAGTGTCCCAGATTCGAGATCACTTTCACCAAAAACCGTTGTTTAAGCTGGTCTGGTGTGAGAACTCCCGCCGATGCTGTGCAGAATTTTAAGATGGGGATATCAACTTAGACGTTATTATCTGAACATTGCCTATCCCCAAACAGCCATAAGGTCACTTCAAAACGGAATTTTAGTGTAATATGCTATAAATTATCATCAAAATTGTGACACATATTTGTACAAGCCAGAGCATGGCCATTTTTCTTTTTCTAGAATATGTGTGTTAACTCATAATCCACTTCACTTTTTTCCTGTATTGAAATTTTTTTTACCCTTAAACCGTTATTTTCCTTTATCACCCCCCCCCTTTTATATCATATCTTGTTTATCAATTATTATTGTTTCTTGTTTATTGTTATATTACACGCATCCCATATACCGGCAGAAATGAAGCACAACTTCACACTACCTATTTCATTTGGACTCTCTCTGATGCAAAAGGACCTGTCATAAAAATCCTATTTAAGAAAAATATGATGAAAATTTTAAAAAATATCTGCATTAAATGTTAGTTACAACTACCCCTGGTCATCCTTACTTCCTATTTGGACAATAAGGATAGACAACGGTATTAACTATAAAGACAGAATTTTTAACAATTTTTTATCACAAAATATATTGCCATGATATCATGTTGTAATTAAAATTGGTTTTTATACTATCTGAATAATCATACAAAAAAAATCAACAGTAATATGTTGTTATAAACCTTTGTACTAACTAAATATCAATCCGACATATTTCATCGTAATGTAACGAATTCTGCTAATAAAATTTGAACAATACTTGTGTTTGATTTTGTCTATTAATGCTGCTTATACAATTATCACAAAATATGTCTCTCTCCATTTTTTTTTGTAACAACAAAAAAATAGATTTCTTATTTAAAAATAATATTTGGTAGAAATAAGCAAGTACCATCCACTTATAAACGACTAATTTTAAATACACTGGTGTGCAAAACTTAAGCAACAGGTATGTTTTTTGCCATAACTTCACGAGAAATCATCTGAGAGAAATGAAATTCAGAAATGAGATACAGCATTTTGTTCTGAAAGAATGACGAAAGCATAGTTGCGCAGAAATGAATACAATGCATACAATATGGAATCAAACAAAAAAAGGCTTTATTGAACTCATAGTATCGTTACACATGATTGTCTGTCCAAGAGGAAGAACAGCAAGCAGATGTTCCTTAGTATGGGATATGCCCTACCCTTACTGCAATGGTTGCTTCGCACCGTCTCCCCATACTCAGCACCAGATTGTCCAACAGTTCTTGAGGTAAGAGTGCCCATTCCTCAATTAGCATCTGTTAAGTTGTCGGGTGTTCCCAGGAGGATGTAATCGTGCCGCAAGGCGACTCCCCAAAGCATCCCACACATGTTCTATCGGATTTAAATCAGGGGAGCACGCCGGCCAATCCATTCGAGTGATATCTTCACTTTCCAGGAGCTCTTCAACAGCATGAGTTTCTGTGGCCGTGGTCATCCATAAAAACGAAGTCTGATCCAATGGCACCTCGGAATAGACGCACATGGGGAAGGATCACCTCATGACAATAGCGATCTCCAGCTACAGAACCTCTGTCGAAAACGTGGAGCTCAGTCCGCCTGTTCATCATAATGCCTCCACAGACGACAACTCCAGGACGGTCTGTTGCTTAAGTTTTGCACACCAGTGTAATTACGGCCATCTAATTCTTTTTGTAATTATAATAAGATTTAATGAAATATAAAAATAATTTTAAAATTACCAGAAAAATATTATAGAAGCTATTGTAAATAATGAATTTTAAGTAACCGTCTCAGATTTTACTTCTCGTTTTTAATATTTACTTTTCAACAACTGTTTCACACCATCTTTTTTCTGCATTTCAACGAGAAAAAGTTTCACCTAAGCAGTTTTTATTAATATTTGGTACAATCACAATTTTATTTTATCCGTTTATATTTTTGTCCAATATTTAATCAACATAGTCGAAATAAAAAAATAAAAAAAGATTTTAAATTTCGTCTTTAAGGTAATAATTTTTCATAATTTGTGAGTCGACTCAAATAGTGATGAAAACATAGAAATATAAAATTATTTGTTTATTAACATATTCTTAATAATTCTCACAATATTTATTTCAAATGAAAAACTGAATTTCTTTTATAACGTTAAATGATTAAAAAAATGCATGAAAAGAAAAAAAAAGTGCAAAAGTTAAATTTCTATATGTTAATACAATATTTGTATTTATATGTACAAAACCCAATACAATCAGTTGTACTAAATGGCTACATTAAAAACGAATACTATGGTAAATATTAAATTTTTTTCTATTAAGAAAAAAATATCTTTATATCAGTACGCATGATATGTAAATCAAGATACATCGATTTTGTAAAAAGATAAGCATTTATACTTTCCTTTTGACATTTTTTAATAAATTTTTTGTATAACTTATAATACAGTGCAAACTTACGACAAAACGGCACATTATAATTTCATGGCACATTAAAATTTCACGATCTGAGGTAAGAATCAAGTAGTTAACAATGTTTCCATGTGAAAAATTGTAAACCTCCCTTAAAAAGGAATTTTCCTTCATTATTTACTTTACTGGAACGAGATATATGCATTATCCATTACCTTGCGCAAATTCTGTTGAGAGCGTCTGCCACACATTTAAATAAAAATCAGATTAGGTGATAAAACTTGAGTAAAAACATCCCTTTCCAAATTTTTCATATCACAAATCAAAGAGAGGATACATTATGATCCACGACAGCCAATTTAAGATGCACTAGTAGTCCACAAACACTTCACCCTTTGATGAAATCTTTCAAACTTGCACCTTTACACCACTAGGAAACCAACGCGAATATATCAAGTCTTCACAATGTGAAATTGTAAAAGGAGATTAGATTAATGAGGCGATTCCTTTTCAATGTGGTCTATGATAGCAAAGAAAGAAGAAGCAAAAGAGTTTCCAAGAAAGATTTGTATTTTTAAATACGCAATTCAATATACAAAACAAATCTAAAAAAGTTTTTATTATTATTATTATTATGAAAATATCATGACTTGTGTTAGAGAAATTAAAATCTAGTTCCAAATATTTTTTCATTTTTCAAAATCCGTTTCAATCTATTCCTACTGTTGTAAATAGATTTTGAAGATGGTTTTCACGCGCAATTCTGATTACACAGAATATGAAGAGTAATTAAAGGTACAAATACTTATCAACTTTCAGCCAATCATTATACGTGTTCCCCGGAAATAGGATTGTGAGAAACATAACGGATGGGGGGGGGGGGTAGAGCTAGAGTTTCACTGACTTCAGCAGGCAATAAACCCTCTCAACAAAAGGAGCATCAAGAATTGGCATGTTTTTTCCCCTTGCCTTCCGATATCAATGTACTTCTCTGTGATTGCCAAGATACACGAAATAGAAAAATATTTCGCTAATGGTGTTCTTGTATTCTATTAATCAGGAACTCGTCTTTCAACAAAATTCAATTTCAAAGAACGAAGAAAATAAATTGGGCCATTTTGAAGTTAACAACGGAAGATGACTGTAAAAAGAAGCAGAAATTTTCTCTCACATCCTGTAGATATTAAGAACAGAATCTACAATGAAAGGGTATGAGAAATGTATAAATAAGCTATGGGGTTCCTTAAAAATCAATCAACCTTTTAGAAATGTCAGGGTTGTTGGATTTTTAATTGCATATAATCAGGTTTTTTTTTTTTTTTTTTTTTTTTTTGACTCTCCGACCTAATGCGGCGGAAGGGTGTTCAGATAATAAACCGAAATTCTATGAATTCTCAAATCCTACCTCACTCATAATACTATCAACAACAAAAAAAAACTTTTTATAACAAAACCCACGTGATGCAAGCCAATAATTCATAAATACCTGTTACAAACTAAGTTCTACTTTTTTTTAAATTCAAATTTATTACAAAAAAAACAGATGTTCAAAAATGAAAGTGCTGTACTCGTGATGTCAAGATAATTTTTATAATAACTAAATGCTGGAAAACAACTGCACTGTACAATTTTTAACTAAATGCTGGAAAACATTTGCAATGCACAGTAAGATTATATATATATATATATTTGTATCACACGATAGATTTACTTATACACCGCAAATTTATCGTCACAGAACTTGTATAGATTAGATATAATTAGGTAAAGTATTATTTTAATGTTTTTCATAAATGCAATAAATGAAGCTTAAGATAATAGTTTAAACTGACATTTTTGAAGAAGTACGACAGATGACAGCTTCCTTATCATATTACTCGAAATTCGTTTTGAAACCACGAAGAGGAGAATTTTCTTTAGTTTCCACTCGGATGAATAATGTAAGTTTTCTTACACCACTGTTAGTTAGTAAGGAATTAACCAAATTACTTAAATTTGTACATCGTTAACAAAAATAAAAGTTTCACTTATAAGAATAATAGAGGGGGAGGGGTTCTCTGGACTTTTGTTCTCTTAATATTAATTAGTCACCACTGGCGACGAGTCAATTCGCCAGCAGTAGTGACTGAGTTACATTTTAACTGAATTTCTTAATGAAAATACACATTCCTATTCTTCCAAATATATCTGTGTAAAATTTGATAATTCTAGGTCAAACAAACTCTGTACAAAAAAAAAAAAAAAAACTATGTACAGTGACAATAGACATGCATTATCTTTTACAGTTTAGTCAAGATACAGAATTTGAAGGAAAAAAAGTTGTTACCGACCCAGACAAACTTCTCTTTACTGTTAGAAATTCGAAAATGAATCCCTTTTCATTCTCAGGTTGCATACCTTGATTTTCAATGTAAAACAATCTGGAAATATTCCTGTATTTTAATAGGTAATATTTTTTTTAATAATAAGAATTTTGAGCAATTCAAATGATTCACATAGCCACAAAATGATACGACACATAAATCGCTTCAATTATCATTAGGGAAAATTAAGTTGCAGTTAGCAATTGAGAATTAACTTGATGTCTTTAAATCATTTATTAATTCAATTTAAATTTAATAATTAATTGAAACAACATAATTAAATTAACAAATAAATATTGGTGATCGATATATATTTTAAGTTGAAAGGACAAAGACGTTGCAATTTTTACCTGCATCAAGGCAGCCCGAGAATCCAGACTGCACATAAAGCAAGATTGAAAATTGTTACAATATAGAAACGTCAGTACCAAGGTACACCCAATAGCATCTTTATTTCTCTTTCCTTCCAACGTCAATCGACTGAAATTAATTCTACCTTCAAAAAGTTTGAACTCGAAAAAAGAATGCTCGTTACATCTCGCTTCAAGACAAAACTGACCACCAATCAGCCGGGATTGTTCCGAATTTCTGGCTATCTGTCCCAGGTGACTCCGTTTTGTACTTATCAAAACATAAGATTGTGTCGAATGGATTTTTTAAAAGTTAGCTTCCGTTCTTCTTCAGTCTTTATTAATTAGCTTCTTTTAAACTTAAAACTTAAAACTTCTTCGTTCCAAACCTTACCTAAAATACAGTCACTTTAATATGATTAATAAGAGTAAATCACTCAGAAAGAAAAACAGTAAAAGTAATAACAAATCATATCAATTATGATCCTTTACTTCTAAATATATTTTAAAGAAAAAAAAAATTTAATATATTATTTAAATATTTGATTTCTTTCTTTAGTTATTTGATTTCTTTATTTACTTATTTAATTTCTTTATTTGATTTCTTTCATTCTTTATTTATTTATTTGATTCCTTTCATTCTTTCTTTCTTTATTTGATTTCTTTCATTCTTTATTTATTTATTTGATTTCTTTCATTCTTTCTTTCTTTATTTGATTTCTTTCATTCTTTCTTTCTTTATTTGATTTCTTTCATTCTTTCTTTATTTATTTGATTTCTTTCTTTAGTTAATTGATTTCTTTATTTACTTATTTGATTTCTTTCTTTAGTTATTTGATTTCTTTATTTACTTATTTGATTTCTTTATTTATTTATTGGATTTCTTTTCTTCTTTCTTTATTTTACTTCTCATATTATTCATTTACTGGGTTTTGTCCAGCAATCTTCCTTAAGCAACCTACGGAGATGTGCATCCGAGTCTAAAAGCGATCTGATTTAAATGAAGATCGAATTCACTAATATTCACTAATAGCCACCTCTGTTGACCAACTGGTCCAACGGGATGAAAGTTCGCTAAAATTTACAATATTTATGTAATTTAGTCTTAACTTCTCCAGCAAAATATTTTTAAGCTTAATTTTTTATAGATTTATAATCTATACTATTTTAGAAACCTTAGGCTGTTCCATTCACTTTTATTTTTTTATCAGCTCTTCCGAAATTCGCAAAAAACGAATATATTCCCCATTGTTAGCCTTTTTAATAATGTTATCTTAATTTATAACCTAAAGCACTACAAAATTAGGCATTTTTCTTCATTTCCATAGTATTTTCAATATAAATTAAATTAACATATTTGTTTTAGAATTGACTATATATAATATTGTTGCATTACTGAAATTTTCTTTGCCAATAATGATTTGTATAAAGAAAAGTTTAATTTCCCTTTTTTGTACATTCTTCATTGTTTTTTATATTTTCGATAGTAATTATAAAATAAAACGAAAAAATATCAGCAATTTTAATAGCAATTTTTATCAGTAATAATAATAAATGTTATTCTTCCAGAATACTTTTTTTTAACTAGATTTTCACCTAAATTTTTCAGCACTCGGCACTTTTGTGCGACTTCATCTGTTTAGTACTTTTCTTTTTAACACTGCAATGTCTGGTGGTGAAGAACCTCACAGTTCGGGTACTCTGCTCAGTCTCATGCAAATCGGCAAAGTTTTCTATTATTGTTTGTAATAAGTTTAAGGTTCGTTCAGAATCCATACTATCTTTATACTCTAGTTGGAAACTATGCTTAAAAAAAAATTTTTTAAACTGACTAACCATTAAAAAAATATAATTTTTTGAATTTTAAAATGATATAAAATGATTATTGTGTTGTAATATTTTGACGTCACACGCTTTCGCTTAATTTTCAAAAATTGCTCCAAGGTGCACTGCACATATCCAACGTTCAAAGTATAAATCTGCTAAATTTGGTAATTCTAGGTCAAACAGTCTAACCTGTAGAGCGTCAACACAAAAACACACTTGCATCTTTATTATAAACAAAGATAAAAATCAAGATAAAGATGAAGGTAACTACACATAAGGAATTAGCCGACATAATTCCGAACTTTGACTGTTTGAAATTAGAATGAATTATTCTGGTTTCTATTTATAAGTAAACAGCACAAAATAAAATAAAAAATGTGCAAGCGAATTTCATAACAAAATGGTAAGATGAAATAGTTAATTTTAAATAACAGCAAAATAAAATAATATCTCTTTCGGCGGTTTCTATGCATATTAAATGATGTATACATAGCAGAGAAATCCGACTTTTAATCTCTCCAATATACTATAAATATGGCAGAACAAGATATGAAATGTTTCGTTACATATTCAGTGATGGATTTCTGAGTAGGCAACTGTAACTCAGTATAAGGTCGCTTAGATAAAACGAATAAAAATATGCTTAAATTGCAAAATAAATAAATTTGAAAAAATCGCAAATTTGATTAACTATAAAGTATTAAGATAACAACACTAAGTCAAGCATAATTTGCCTGCTTTTTATCTGTTTCAATATGTTTACTCACTTATAATAGTATTTATAAGCATCAAGCATCTGTTTATATATAAAAAGAAATATTTAAATGCTGTGTATAAACATCGATGGCACACAGTTATGTGGCATAATATTAATAAAGAGAATACGTATTTTCTCTAAGTGACTAAAAAAAAAAACACATAATAACTCATTAATATATTTATTAAGTTAAAAGTGCACTGAAATGTGAAACTAAAAAGGACAGTTAATTAAATGAGGAGCCTCGTAATGTTCACTGCATTGGACCGCAATATGCCGAAATCCGCTATAGTTCATACACGATTAATTCAGTTCTAACTGCATATAGTTCGAATTGATTACTGATTTATATGGTTCTAATTATTTTTTTTAAAGTTTTATGATTAAAGTAAATAAATCTGTTTGAAGGAAGAATAATAATTTCATTATTATTTTCATTCAAATACAAATATAACAAATACATTATTCCCTTTCTTTAAACTGCACTCACATTTTTTTTTGTCTAAAATTAATTATTTCATTATATTAGAGGTCTCCCTCATCACCACCACCTTGCGCATAAAACTTCAGTCATCGTCTCGGATGTGTTCCTAGATTTTAAAACATTTCGGACTTAATTTCAAAAATCTCATTACTTTATTCCGGATTACATAAAACCGTAAGAAAAATAAACATTACACTAAAATAATACAAATATGCAGGAAACACAAAAACACTTCAGATAACTAAAAATAGTAAAATTTACTGAATATCTTTCGTGCACGTCAAGATTCAGCAACGTCATAAATTGAAATTGACATTTCCGTTCGGAGCGACAATTTTTACTATGTAAAAAGTGCTGATCGTTCACTAAAGCAACAGCAAAAATTCGGCATAAAGTTATTTATGGGTTAATAAGTAACTGGTGGCATCACAGCAGAACTACTATAGAGATTGATGAATTTATTCATCTTTTAAAAGATCACAAACAATTTCAAAATAGATGAAGATAGAAGCTGTTTCCAAACAATCCACTGCGCAATATTAATGGATTGTCTGAATTTCACAGGCAAAATTCACATATTTAAAGGCAATTTGCAACAAGAAAACAAAAATAAAATCATCATTGGTATTATTTGGAATAATATATTCCATTCGTGAAGTGTCCATGTCGCTATAGCAAGAATATTTATAGTCATCGTTATTTTTCAACTCATTTTTAAAATTTGTTTAATGCATTATGGATTACAATTTTATGCCAAAACTGTCGATAAATTAAGCATCTAGAAAACTATACAATTAAATTTATTGAAGAAACATCAATATAGTGTTTATGAAATTGAAATCGGTCACAATTTTGTTGCAGTATATTAACAAGTTAAATAATAGAATAGAATGTTTATACACGTTATTTAACTTTACTTTTTTATGTTTGTACAGTTGCAATTTTCGTAATGGATTTTCGGTATCACTTCCTGCCATTGTAAAGTTTGGAATTTTGGACATTTATGTTCTTTGACGGCAATGCACCTTATTTTCAGATATCAATTATCACTTAATCGTTTAATCTCATCAAGTACTGGTTTTATTTAAAAGACACCACTTGGTAGTGGATTTTAGAAAAGTTTCATTTATAAGTAAAATTACAATTCCAATAATGAATTATAAATTTAAAGTAAAAAATATATGGAGTGAAAAATCACTTATTTATCAGATTAATAAAATTATTTTAAAAATCTGTTTAAATTATACTTATTTTATTTTAATAAGAAGAAAGAATGTTTCATTCATAGTTAATTTATAACTAAAAATTTGAAAGGCATATTAACTTCTTATGGAACGGTTTTTGTTTCATATATGAATATCCCTTACAAAGGAAATTATAAATTTACAAAACTAAGTCACTAAATAATGTTTTTTACTTAATTTTCCACTGAAATTTAATTAGTACTAATATTTGATTAAGTGGATACTTACAATTATTGTACATATAAAAGTAGATTTGAATTAATTTTTATTTACTTTAACCAATATTTAAATTTATCAATCTGACATATACATAAGAATAAAACATAAGTGTTATAACTTTTAATTAATCCATGTTCTAAAAATGGTTTTCTAATTACTTGAACCCCAAATTCACTGTAACTTGCAAATTGTGCAAGCTGTTTTACAAAAAAAAAAAAAAAAAAAAAAAGATGTGTTGTCAATTTTTAAAAAATTACCGAAGTTCAAAATACTTTCTCTCTGTCCTCTTTTTCCTACTTTCTGTCTTCCTATTTGAAATGCTACACCATGCTCATCATGGCTTTTGAAAAGAAATCTTTGATAGATATAAAAAAACTGAATTATTTTCTTAATATTATGAAAGATAAAAATTGTTAAAGAACTTAACACCTGTTTCTTCAAAACATGTTTTGCATGGATACATGAAATTTAAACCTATTCATAAGTACCAAGATAAGAGGGAAATAAAAGCAGTATTCTTT
>JAPMOR010067614.1:120049-139706 GCA_026543865.1 Argiope aurantia | reverse complement strand
CTATTCATAAGTACCAAGATAAGAGGGAAATAAAAGCAGTATTCTTTAAAAATACAAAATTTTCATTTCCAATATTTAAAAATTCCAACAGCATTTTTTTTAAAATTAGTATCAAAGAATGAAAGAAATGGCACTAGTAATGTATGATATTAACTGCTAAAATGCAAGACATAGAAAGAAATATATTCCAACATCATCAAAAGATTTTGAAATCTTCAGCATAATAAAGAATATCGTATGCATCGCTAGCCTGAAAAATTAGCAGTATGTATTATTTTAAGCTTTAATCCAATGTTTATTTGGATTATATTTTAATTATAACAGCAATTAATAAAAAATAGAATATGAATGCAAAAAAAAATCTTCCAAGATCTATTCTTTTTTTTTATCTTGATGAACCAAATCAGTAACACCAACTGAACATAGCCTCATTTCACAATAATGATAAAAGTTATCTATCTGTATTTTAAAAAGAAATTCTATGATTCCTAATTTATGGCAAAGCTTTACGTAATGTTGAATTCAATGGGAAAGTCCTGATTTTAAGTTTTGTTCCAGATTTTAATCCAATTCTTTACGAAAGTTATTTTATTTATCAACAAACGTCACGCTAAAGAGGGAGGAGATACTTATATTAATTTAACTCATTTTTACAATTTTCCTAATATACTAAATAGGGTCACAAAGTGGTCAATGTGGATAGATTTACTTGTGAAAAATAATAAGCATGATAACAAAGCATGTTATTTATTTATTATCTATATTTTACCTCTTTTTATTGAAAATTGTTTCTCAATTTTATTTATATTTTATAAACTTACTTTTTCATATATTGAACAATATTTTCTTGCCAATTATAATATGAAGTAAAATTTTTGGAGCTTTTCAAAATTAAAGTTTAGTATTTTTTCAATATGATGCTAAATTACCAAAATATTAACATGACAATATAACTGCATATTTTCTTGCAATTTTTAAATCATGAAACAGCATTTGTATCTGTTAGAATAATTTACATTGCAAAGAATTAATTTAGATCTAATAAGAATACCTCACACAAACTTTTCAAAAACCACACAGATCAATACGATTTTTTATTTTGAAATATTCAGCATTCCACCTTTTTCGAGCTTTTTGGAATCTGAAATGATGATGCAGTTATCAGGAGCTTTTTTTTTTCCCAATATTTATTACCTTCAATGATCTTACCAACTATTTTGACATAACTTATTTGTCACAAAGAAAATTTTATGAATATAAATTTACATTGCTTAGTATTTAAATGTTTATCACATTATCTGGTAGGAAATAAATTTATGTAATAAATGGCAACAGTTTCAAAACAGCATTCTTTTCCCATTATTTATGCTTTTAAAATAAGTAAATATTTATTGCCAGAATACATGCTTGTCAACAAGGAAAATAATTTTTTTAAATTCTAACACTCCAGTTCTTCATATAAAGGCATCAATTATGAAAACTTCAATTTTATTCATTACTGAAACAAAAATTTGTCTGCCAATGAAAGCAGCAGGGCCATAACTGCAACCAGAGGGGTGATTCAAGTTTCCCCCTCCCTCTGAATAAGAAGGAAAATATTGACATTGTTTTATATTATAACTAAATTTTCGTATATTGGAAATAATGTGTATTTTAATTTAGAACATCTTTACTTTTACTAACATAATTACTTTATAAACTATAATTCTTCAGCATTTAATTCATTCATATTTGAATAATTAAGTAAAAATCGGAGGCTAATTATTGGCTTAAATAATATAATTAAATAGATGCAAGGGACAAGTCCAATAGCAAGATACAGTTGGATCATTACGCAATAAATTAAGAAATTAATAAAATCAAATAATTATACAAGAAAAATTTTGTTAAATAATAGCGGACAAATTTACTTCTATACAAAGAGCAAACAAAAATTTAGATGAATTTTTTTTTAAAACAGAAAAAAATACTACACAACAGTATAAAAAATCTTGTTAGATTTAAAAAAAATAATAATAAGCAAATAAAAGCATCAAGAAAACCAGAAGTTTTTATTCACTATCTTATTTAAAATGATTTACTATTCAATATCAAATAGCATCAATTAACTAATTCTTATATATTCCTTCAATTTTACATTTCATACGCAAGTTTCTTACTCTAAGCAAATTTATGATACGGATTAAGCTTAAAATTATAAGATTAATTCCATTAAAATAATATAATTAAAGCTTGTCTTTATAGTAAGTAAACATATTCCGTTCTAATATCAACATTACTAAAAAAAGTTAAAACTATTAAAGGAATATTTACAAAATATGCATTGAAATTAAAATACTACTAAGAAAAAATAATATATCAGAGTAAAATACAAATTTTGAAGATAATGCATTAGTGAATTTATTATTAATAATAAATTTCTCTTATTAATAATGCTTTTATTGTCTATCCTTTGATACTAATAAGTTGCAATAATTATATTCCTGTTATGCCTTCTTTTAAATGTAAACTTCACCAGAATTTCATATGCAAATATTCACTTGATGAGTGCATAATATACTCGCAAGTAATTCTTAATTACTTGTTGAATAAATTACTTAAATAATTAAAATAACGATATGCCTATATATAATTTACTATACACTTAATAATATGCATTTTAAAAGGATTTTCAAACATTCAAAATAAAGTATTTATATTCGTTTGATATTAACAATAAAAGAAAAAAAGTTATTTCAGTCTGGTGTAATTTTTTTCCTTTCTTTTGTATTTGATCCTACATCTAACTATATGAATGTGTATTAACTAACAGTTATTTAAACTTCTTGCGACATAATCTAACATTTTTTTTAAATAAGCAGATAAGATATTCTTTAAGAGTACTGAAGTACCTTTGATATTAAAATCTATCACGGAAAGAAAATTTTACTGCATCTCGGAATGTACACTGATTTCAATGATCTTCAAACAATTGCATAACTTACGGACTATGTGAAAACTTTTAGTTCCATGGATGCTTCTGAATTAAATCAGATAGCAAAATAATAATTACCCTCTTATAAAGTTCCATATTTCATTTAAATAAAAACATTTAGTAAAACAAGAAAAGACAGTAACTAAGAAATATTCCTTACTTTATTCCTTTCGATACAAAACGATACACTGTTTGTAAATCAACAGAAATGAGATAAATTTTTAACAGTTTATGATTCACTTAACATCAAATGGTAAATAATTTTAATGATTTACTTACTTGGCAGCTTGAGGCGATCAAGTTTTATAACAATTTCCATGTTATATTTTCGCCGACATTGACTAGCGTAATGAAATTCCAGCGTCCATTTAGACAGGACTCCGAACTTCTTATAACAACAAACTATCACATGGCCTAAGGGTTACTACACATAACGGAAAAAGCGTCACGGACTCGATTTTTATGACGAATCGCCAATTTGGCTTCCAAATCTCTCGTGTTTCCAGCCATGTGACTTAATATTCCAAAATTTGGTCATCAAACTATTCGATACTAATCTTAAAAATCATTTAATTATAATCCTAAACAGCATAGTAATTTCTTAAATTTTTAATTTTTATTTACAATATTAGTTTGCAATAATCAAATTTGCGATAAAATTAAACAAGGCAAAAAATAATTAGCTATATATTTATTAACATATACTACAGTGAATAGGTACATAAAATAAATAACCTTAATTAAAAATTAAAAATTACAACTTAAAAATTGGAAAGAAAAACCTGAATTTATGTTATATACTGCTATCTTTAATATTTTTTCATAAAATTTTAATGTTTTTTAAATCAATTTAGAATGGATAATAACATTTACTTTATAATATAAGTAAACTCATTACACAAAATAATTAAAACAATTTTTGCTAGTCTTGAATGTCTAGAAATAGCTAGTCTAGCTTGCTAGTCTAAAAATAGTTAAAGAATGAAATTAAAAACCGATCCCATGACACAACTAAGTAGAATATACTGATATTTTTAAAAAACTTCAAAAAATTTTTTATTCCTATATTGTTAATAGAACAAATTATTAAGTCGAAAAACCAAATAAATTTCGCCAACTAAATAGAAAAAAAAATCGAACATCAACTATGAAAAATCCTTGTACGATAATTTTTTTAAGCTTGATTAATTAAGTTTTGTCTTTGCCTAGCTTAACCATATCAACCGTTGCATTTTATTTGTGAAGAGTTTTAAAACTCTCGGAATTCATAAAGAAAAAATGCATTATCATTCTAAAAAGCACCCAATCTTTTTGAAATCCATCACATCATTAGGAGTAATAAACTTATAAGTCCTTTTTTCTTTCCTCCTTTATTCCCAGATAATTATAAGATAACGATTATTCACAATTGTATTATAGTTACACGCGGCTAGGTAAAGAAAATATATTGCTGCAAAACTACATGTAGTTTATTATGAAAAGTTAATTAACTATAGTATAGTTTAACATTATAGAAAAAAAATTGGATCATTGATTTTTTTTTATACTTCGGAATAATGTTCGGCGTGCATGCGTGCGTGCGTGTGAGATAATATATACTGAAGTTAGAGAGGAAAAAACATTAGTCACTTCCTTTTATTTTTAATTATAATTACATTTTCGAGAAAGCCATTTCAAAATTATATTAAAATTTTGAAAATGACTTTCCTAGTGAGCATCTAGCAGAATTACTATTATCCATCAAATTTTAGGGATTATACTGTACAAAGTTTTTAAAGATTTTTGAATCGCACAATTTACAAATAAACTACAGCCTTTAAACATTCTCATAATAAATTTTATGCACAATTAACCTATATTACGGATAGTATAAAATCTTTATGATGAGGGCAACAAGCAGTAGTTCTACAACAACGAAAAACATTAAGAATTACTTGAAACATTAAAAAATTAAATAATATGAGTTCTAAAATAAATACATATAAAAATATTCTATCAACTCTCTGATAAACTTTGTGTTTTTCTTCCACCTTTTTTACCACCAATTTGTGTAAATATATGTAATTTTAATGTGTTATGTTCTTC
This sequence comes from Argiope aurantia, assembly GCA_026543865.1. Classification (NCBI taxonomy): domain Eukaryota; kingdom Metazoa; phylum Arthropoda; class Arachnida; order Araneae; family Araneidae; genus Argiope; species Argiope aurantia. The sequence continues at coordinate 134,647 of JAPMOR010067614.1, read as the reverse complement.
ACAACGAGCGTCAGCGAGATTTTTTTGACTAAATCTTAACACTGGTAAATTATATTAATTTGAGAAAAATGCGAGAATTTGCATGTAACATTATTTCCTCTTTTCCATGTGTTCCTCTCTCCGAGAAGGAAGTCGGGACTCATCCATCAGGTCACACCCGAGAAAAATGATACATTCCTGTGGAGGACATTCTCGGAAATAAGTCTCAGGGTGTTCCCGGAATGGATGGACATCCAGACCAGCTGTCACCTATCAAGGACTCTCTGCCAGATGTAGATGTTTCACAAAATTTTAATCATCTGCTTCGTCCGTAAAAAAAATACTCCTTTTTAGGCTGTTACTAAACATACATCGTAGGAGGCATATTAATCATTAGTAATAATAATAAAATAATTTAACCATCTGCTTTATCCATAAAAAAATTGTTATTAATAAACATTTATCATAAGAGGCATACTTGCACAAAGTGGCCATCAATTTTGCTATTTGATTTTCTGAGTTTTCAGCCCCGATATTTCCAGGTTTTATATTTTAAAAAAATCCCTGCCTTTTTCGGATGTATCTAAAATCTTCTGAATGGCTTTGCTTTATTTTATCCCCATTATTTATTGCACTGAATGCTATTGATAGTATGTAAAAAATAGTTACACTCTTTAATAAAAGACAATGTAGGATAAACAAAATTTATTGCTCGGAAAATAAACTAAAAAAAGTAATTTTCAATTATTAGATTTCAGATTAGCTATATTTTTTTAAAATATTTCCCTATTTCTTAAAAGTACAATAACCAATATATAAAAAACTTGAAGAAGATTGCGCTTCTGTAGGTTTTATATATATATCGATTATTTTATATATATTGATTAGCATTAAGTCTGCCAATCACATCTTAGAACTGCTTGTTAAAGTTCTTTCGAAGATTTTCGTGCAAAATTACATGCACAATGACTGCGTATTTAAGAATGAAATAATTTATTTCCATCTCGTAGGGTCTCTTGGAGTTGTGCTATTTGCCAACACCCAAATCAAAACTGAACAGAAAAAAGAATTACTTACAGGCACAAAATGAAAAACAGCAGAAAGAAAATATTAAAAATAAGAACATGCACATTTAAACTAAAAAGCATATTGTATCAAAATAAAACTATTCTGCTTCAACTTTTAAGTCCGCTAATCACAGAAAAAATATCGTCTGCACATTGCTTAAGCACAATACTGAACCTCTAACAGAGAAAACACAAAAATATGCATAATATAGAAAACACACAATACAGAGAAAAGTAGAAAATAGGTCCTCATTATTACATTCTTTTTCTTTGTTGCGAAGTAAGAAAAATGTTTTAGAAGTGTTAACTTTTTAATCTTTCTCATACATAAATACTTCTTTCCTTCTCTCTATATATGTCTCCCCTTTTTTCTTGAGAAAATTACAGGAAAAATATATACCATGAACAAATTGCAAGTTTAAATCAATTTAATATGTATACTATTATTTTTAAATTAAGAAAAAATATGTTTAATATATATAAGCGGGTTTAAAAGCAAATATTGGCAATAACGTTTTAAAAAAAATCACTATTCATAATTCTTCCCAATACCCATAGAAAAAAAAAGCATGCATAAAATGTTTATAAAATTCTCTCCAAGAATGAAATATATATTAATTCTGGTGTTATACTTATTTATATGCAAGAAATTAGTTCTGGGTTATAATACTGGTCCAATATTTTACATCTTGTTTAAAATAACTTTATGTATCAATAACACAAAATTCCCGTTACAATTTGTATAACATGTGGTATCCATTATTAACTCGACGTTCGAAGGAATAATAAAAACATAAAAATTAATAAAAATGATCAATATATATTTTTTCTTTTGAATAAAAGAGAGCAATTAAGATGAAAAAGGTGAAAATCATAACACTAAAGGGCATTTAGCCGTAGTTAGGTTTTTTTCATAAAAATCAGAAGAAAATCTATTTACTCTAATTATACCAATCAACTTGACATTTTGAAAAAAAAAATGAAAACTTTTAGGGAAAATTATGTATAAATATATGCAATAAATTAGGCATGGTAATTAATCATTTACTTCTGTTGCAGTTTCGAATGTTAAAATAACTTTTTCAGATCTAAAATTGTTTTGTCTACCAACACGAATGCTAACCCGAGCATTAATCACGACTCGAATTAAAAACGATGAGCTAACAACTCATAATACCATTGGAATACTATGTAAGAGATAACCGTGAAGAAAAAAAATTTTACATAGATAAACATATATAATATGTAGGTAATACAAGTAATGAACTGATTCATTCAATCAAAACAACCAGCACAATTTGACAAAGCTAATTGATGGAAACTCTCAAATATGACACTAACGATCTTACATAGCTAAAATTCCTGTCCCACAGAAATTTATATCTAAACATCCATGCATAGAAGTGTAGATTGCATTCTTTCTTGACTGTAATGACCGATCTCCTGGTGGAAAAAGAAAGAAAAAAAAAAAAAAAGGTCAATTAACTGTCAAGTGCGGTAAGAACTATCAACATAAAACAAAAAGGGGAAAAAAAATATCCAGATTTAGAATAAATTTTCCTCATTTTTACCGATTACCCACAATTCCTTGATCATTCCTAATTTTCTTGGCTGATCATCATGTTGTACTAAATAACCATTATCCTGCTACATAAAACAAATTTTTTGAAAAAAAAATCTTTCAGTGATCTCATATATGAAAAAACAAAGTTGGGAACTCGTACGTTTTCTGAATTATTAGATACCTAGTGTCTGCCCTCTCCCCCTCCCCCATTCTCTTGACAATAAAATTAAATAAAAAAAAAGATTGACATCACTTTTTAAGTGCTTAGACACTATAGGCCTATAAGAATGACAGAAAATGTCAGGGACCCATGTTTTTAGTTGAAGAGAAAAATGTTATAATTGCACAACTACATTGACACCATAACTATCCTATCCACCAGGATTGAAAAATATGCATGCATATTAATAAATTAAAATATATTATAAAGTCCTTTAAAATCAATTAGGATTACTATAAAGAGTGATTAAAATTTTCGGATAAATGAAATATTTCTATGATTAGTAATAGTTATGAATTTTATTTTCGCCTTTTAAGCATTTGCTGGAAACCTTATTATGTCGAATTATTCACTTCCTAGACACAAATAAAAACTACTAGCCATAATAGAACATTGATCTTTGAATCCAATTGACTGGAACACAGATAGCAAATTTTTAATTATTTTTGATTTGAGGCCAGCAACGTAAGTCTCCAGATATAACAGAATGAAACTAACTAGCAGAGCCCCGTTTTAGTCTTTTATTGCAAAGACAGTAAAAATACAAATGTGAATTGAAGTTATTTCATAATTAAAAAAAGTAAGAGATATTCTTTTGAGACTATTCTCTGCAGAGTTAAACAAAACGACTTCGCAATTAAATTCGATAGGTATAGTTTGTTTTTCTCCTGGTTCAAACCGAACAAAATTGCAGACTTTAACTATTTCCATTATTCAATAGTTCGAATATGAGTTTAGATTATTCAATCAATAACTTTTTGGTCAATAAGTTAAATTCTAATTATTTTTCAATTGATTAAAGAACTACTAATTCAGTCTGTAAAAAATATAATTCCTCTTTCTCATGCAAGAAAATAATAAACAAGACACTCAGTAAAATAATAAATTGGATATTTTGTAAAGCAATACATTGGGCTAAGTCTATTAAGAAATTAGGCAGTTATTAAAAAAACTATTTCAAAAAATTAATTTTATATTCTGTTAATAGCCATAGATTATTTTCAAAGAATAATCTATATCTAACAAAACTCATCTAAAATAATACAATTAAAATAAATTATTTCAATATTTAAACAAATTTCATTTAAAGAAAAAGTTTTTCAGTCTAAAATTAAAATTATCACAAATTATTGAAATTTCATGTATGGTGTTTCTAGAAACTACTTCATAAAATAAAAAATTTATATTTTCAGTCATTGCGATTCTAACATCGTTGCAGCTTCATCAAATGGCGTTTAATCTCCAAAGAAATTAATAAAAAATAAGAAATCTGAAATAACAACCGTAGAATAATATAAATTATCCAAAATGAAAAAATGACATAAAATCAATAGCATGTAAAACTGTTGTTCTTAAAAAAGCTTTATATATATATATATATATAAAATGCTACTGCTCGAAATTTTTTCTTCGAAAGCACCGTTTCCAACTGATCCTGCTGCCATCTATCGAATGTCTTGACAAAAGAAATAAAAGTCAATAATTTCGTTTTTGATCTTCTTAAAAAGTTCCTCCCCAGGTAAAACTTAAAATAATTCTCCATATTTCAAAACCTTGAAATGCTTTTTTTAATTATCATAAATCATAATATTAAAATCTATAGTTTTTAACATTCAATTCCAATTAAGATTTTTTTTTCAACAACAGACTTATCCCAATGATCGATTCTTTTATGGATTATACCAGATGAATATGGTTGGAAAATTTGAGAGCAAATATAACTGTTTATGGTTATAAGGAATTTAATTACATCGCAATTAATGGTTGAAAGATTTGAAGATATTTCGCTTGACGAAGACATTGTACAGGGATGAGAGAACCGAAGAAATAATATCTTTTTAAGATGCATTATAATGCATGAAAACACTGAAGAATTTCTTCTTCTCTTCTCATTTCATCGGGAGAAAAAATTTTAAGTATTATTGTTAATTTAATCAAAATCGAAAATCAAACGGATAGATAGTCCATACTAACACAATTACCAAAACAAAATTAAAATTTGAATATTTTTTACCGAGGTGTTTAAATTCCGATTTACTTTATTAAGACAGGCAAGTATAAAAGTGTTTATGTAGCGATAAGCATTCACATCATTATTAAATTATCTTATTATAATTATATCTACAATACAAATATTTAAGCAAAAAAGCATACATCTTAAATCTTCATCTTTTAAATATTAGGTCTCATATTTAGAAAATATTTTTTTAATTAATTCTCTTTTTTTTTAAATTCTATTTCTTTTTTAAGAAAAGATTGCTTACGCCTATATTAATATTACAACTACATACCATCATCATTCATATCCTATCTCCTTTTTTAGCTTATTTATTTTGATTTCAGTTTTTGTAAGTTTTGTTATATGTCATACGATATATTAAACAGAATTAAAATGATTTGTATGTTAAAATTTCTAATATTAATTAAAAAATGCAGTTAGTTACTCTGCATTTTATCAATTTTCTATCTTTTGAACGAGCTTCGTAGAATGGCAATTAATTAATTTTAAAGTGGGTTTATTTTTCTCTTCCTTGTTTGGAAGAACTAATTCATGATGAGCCTATAATGGATGAGGCGTAGCCAACGAGAGATATCTCTTGACGGCTACGGATGAGGCGCGGGGGGAAAAAAATGAAACATCCGTCGAGCCGGAGTCGAACCAGCGACCTATGGATATCTGATTTTATCACCTACAGTCCACCGCTCTGCCAACTGAGCTATCGACGGCTGTTCAAGATATGACAAAATAAGTTCCCCTTAATGTCTTTATTTCTATTTGAAATCGGCAAGATAAAGTTTACCGTAATGTCTTTATTTCTATTTGAAATCGGCAAGGTAAATCTCGTGTTAAGACTATGTTCATAGACTCTAGATTTGCTTGTACATTTTTTTTTTTTAAAGAAACAAGAGTCACAGATTTAAAAGCATTCATGTACAAAGTAATGCTGAAGAATGCGGACAGCTTAAAAGCTGCAGAACGATTGATTTGTTATGAAAAAATTATAACATTGTTGTTTTCACTGTTAATTATTGCTTCAAATTTTATTCAATATTATTCGTCGTTTTTTCGAGAAATCAGAAACCTTATTGCAACTGTCTGTATTTATTTTTTAAAGGAATATTTTCTTTCCCTTAACAGTGTATTTATTTTTAATAATTTTATTTTGCACCAGAATTTAATGTGAATTGTATTTCAAATAGAGATAGTAGTACTATATGAAAATTATTCAAAAACAATTTCGAGAATCGAATTTATTGATTTCATGACCATGAGATAAATCTTCTGCCTTTGCAAACAGTACTCTAAATGGAATGAAACAGAAGAGGCGGAATAGTACTCTAAATGAAATGAAACAGAAGAGGCGGAATAGTACTCTAAATGGAATGAAACAGAAGAAGCGGAATAGTACTCTAAATGGAATGAAACAGAAGAAGCGGAATAACAGATTTTTTTTAAAAAATAAACATTTGCGTAGGGAAGGGGGAAGAAATAAGCGATGCCTAAGCAGTCTGTTTTAGAAGAGCCGAAGAAAAAAAATAACGCCCAAAGAGAATGTACCGCTTTTAAAGCTAAATGCATATAAGAAACGGGGAGAGGGGGGGGGGACGATATATCCTGGAAGCTATTAGCTTTTGCTAAGATATCGATTACCGATAAGGGATTAAAAAAATCATTAATATGCTCATGAGGCGATAGTGTTTGTTACCCATTTAGATAATTATAATACTTTAAATACATCAATAGCAAACAATTCAAATTTGCAGTTAATAAAAGATGAACACAACTGCAATTTAAATTCATCGAATCTATATGACGCAGTAGAGACGCTACCGCGGAGGGTTGTAATAAAAATACTGTATTTTTCCAAAAAGATTCTTTATACATTTGTGAGTGTGCGTGTCTACAAGTGTGCTTATTATCTGTAAACAGCGTTGCGCGGTTTATATGATGAATGAAACATTTATAACTGTCAACAAGTCAGACCATTATACTAAGAGCTACCAAATTTGTCACGCAATTATTTCTTAGGTAGTAGGTGCTTACAAAGAGAAGTAATTTCAAAATTTTAATTCGATTATTTATAGTAAAATTAATTCAACTTCTATCGTTTTATTAAAAAAAAACTTTGGAGAATATAACGGCACAAAAAATTGCGTTAAAATGATAAAAAATATTTTTTAATATTTGAATGAATGATAAAAAATATATTTTTAACAATTATCAAAATTAAGGAACATTTTGCATGGCTATTTAAAATTAATATCATTAAAGAGACAAATTTTGAAATTTTGAAAGTTTGCACGATTTACTTTCGTACCATAATAAATTCGGAAATTATCGTAACTCTAGATAAAATTTTTAATTAATTAAAATTTCTTTAAAACTCTAGATAAATTAATTAAAATTAATTAAAAACTCGTTAAAACTCTAGATAAAATTTTTAATTAATTAAAATTTCAAAAAAAGTGGTCCGAAGTAAACATTTTCGCGCTCTAAAGTATATATATGCCAAATTTGGTAACTATAAATCAAACGGTCCGGCCTGCAGACTGACAACACACAAAAATATTGCCTTTTATTAATAGTAACAATTACTTTCATTCATTTTTGAAATTAAATTTGATTCATCTCTTTTAATATAAACAATTTGCTTATTAGTAATGAAAATTATTTAATTTACATTCGGGGCAATTTGTCGCGCATTTTTTATACAGAGAAACAGTCGCAATTTAGTACTGAAACAACTAATCTGGAACGTGTATTTACTTAAACATATAGTTTAACTTCTTTCTTAAGTTAGCATACGATCTGGGCTAGACCGGATTTCCAGAGAACAAAGGAGCAGCTTGCTTAGGGAGTTTTGCAAATCCTCCCCTTCTACCCGAAACCTCGAGGGGTTATTCCATAGAGCTGAGATACCAGCTCTATGGGTTATTCAGGGTAATAACCCCTCGAGGGATTACTCGAGTTACAGTTTGAATTACAATGAAAATAATTTCATTATTTTCAGGCAATTTAAATTTATGCTATCAATTTCTTTCAGAGAGACATATATTCGCCCTTATTCATCTTGTGAACCACGCATTCGATCTTATTCAAATATATGTAAATTATCCTTCTGAGCATCACTCGTCGAATTTTTCGAATGTTTTCAAATTCATCTATGCAGAACAGCATGATCTAATACAATTCCTAATTGCTGACTAAGAGGGGCACATTTGGTATTTACATTGTGTTTTACATATATATATTTGTAATAATTTACTTTTGAACTTAATTTTCTTTATGTTCATTATACCGAAAATAACTTTCTTTAATTCTTAATTAATTTTTAATTAACTTTTTTTATTATATTTTGTCGGAATATCGGTTATTTAAAAATTAATTACATAGGAAACAAGTTAAAAGCAACAAAAATCTTTTACACATGTCGTGGAAAAAAAGAGGGCGTGAAATTTACTACAGCTCACACAAATATCAATATGGCTCTAATTTTAATCAGGTTATAAAATTCTAATAATAACGAAATTAGCAACCTTTCTCGAACTACCTCGAAAAATTTAAAATTCAAAATAAGCTAAGCAGAGAATAATAAAAACGAATTGTGATTCAACTAAGCACACGTTAGAAAATAAGTAACAAATCTTACTTTTGTTTTTGCATTAACATCATGCGGGTTCACTAATGCATCCATTATAAAATTTTAAAAAAATCGAAACGTAGTTTTTAATAGTATTTTACTGAATAACAAATCTGAAGAACCCGAATGAAAACCCGAAAGATGGTAGGAGGCACAAAATGAATATGCATAAGACTGCCGTAGTAAATAAAGGAACAATGTTTTCGTAAATTGAGCTGAATTATATAGATTTTACAGAGCATAATATATTAACCACAAAATGCTTACGTATCAAAAAATTTCCATAAGAATACGTTAAGAAGCACGAAGTCAAAACTTTTCAGTGGATCGATGCCAAAAAATAAACACCACTCCCTTTCCCACCCTGAAAAAATAATAAACTAAAAGAGAACAGGTCCAAAGTGCAATATAACGTGTAATAAAACAAACATTTAAATTTCAGCAATGCGAATCCACCCATTGTGTCAGAAAGCACAACAGGAATTCTCCGCAGCTGCAGAGGATACTTCATTTCCCCTCGCAACTCAAGGCCTTGCAATCCCCTCTCGGTAACGCTACCCGTCTCGAATAAGGATGGGAATAAAATGGTGTCTAATTAGTGTCAACAAAACTGTTTTCTGAAGATATGGTAAAACGAATTATTAGCGTGTAAAAAGAAAAGAAAAAAAAACATTTATTTCTTTGTTTAGTCGATGTAGTTTCGAATTTAGATTGTTTGCAACCCACTGAAAAAACATCCTTTACATGTTAATAATTTGTATTAAATATAGATAATATATAATAGAATAATAAATAAAAATATTAAATTGATTAGCAAGGTCATTAATCTGAAACATATCTATCAGATTAGTGATTTACAGCAAAGTCACTAATCTGATACATATGTCACATTTCTTTTTTTTTCTAAGCGTTGGGAATGAATGAGCTAACAATACATTAAGGAGAAAAGTATGTTAAGATGTTGGAATAGAAACACGTTACAGACAAATTAAGTACTGAAAGTTTCAAGTTTTAAAAGAAAATAATGACACATAACAAAATATCATGTTCTAGAAAATGCATCGGATTAGTGGGAGTTTTTTTAATTAAAGAAAGTTTATTACACATGAAATTTAAAGAAAATAGAAAGTTTATTTGTGCCCATTGTAACCACACATTAGTGCGTTTATGTCGGTTCTTTAAAGTCGAATTTTCAAAATTAGTCCGTGTCTAAGACGTCAGTTATATTTGCTAAACCACTGATGACGGCTCGGGACAAAAGTAATAATCATTATACCTCAGATAATAATTATCTCCGCTCCGCCACCGCCGAAGGACATCAAAGTTATGCAAGTCTTTGATTATATTACTAGTGACAAATACAGTATTCCAGCAAGATTTAATCACAGCATATTTGCAATGAGACCAAACTATTTCTTTATCGTGCGTAGATATGGGATTTTGGAAATTTCTTAAAGACTGTTTTTATGTAGATTTGCGTAGAGTAAGAATAAATTAATTTAAAATTATAATAATTAATCCCCCACCCTAACAATTGCGATATACATATAACATGATCGTAATCCAAGATTATATCAGACAGTCCTGATTTTAGATTCTTAATTCTGGGTTGAAAAGGTTATTCTCTAGAATGTTAACTTCTTATACCAATGATGATGAGTCACCCAGAGAAGAATAAAATAATAAAATTAATGGCACAATGTATTATTTATTATTTTTCTTTCTCTCCCTATTTTTATTAATAAATAACTATTAATCAACAGCATTGCCCAATCACGTCCATAATTGTGGTGTACTTAGCCAACTGTACTTCAAAGTCTACTTCAACACATAAGTTTTTTCAACATTACTGTCTTACCTATACCTATACCTACCCGTACTTCACACCTTGAAAGACATTTTAATATTATTGACCTCACATACTTACAAACTCTACAATTCCATTTGAAGCTACACTGCACCGTTAATTAGCATGAACAAAAATAAACGAGAGATTTAAATAAAGACATAAAACAGTATAGTAATCTAACTAAATTTGGAATTACCTGAAATATTCAATATACAACAACCCGAAAGCCTCATCTTAATTGCCTACAAATAATGAAACAGAAATCTACCGAACGATAGCGAAATTACCACCGTATAGAATTTATGGTTTTCTATTAATTTACTGTCATTGTTAGTTGAATGGAATGCCAAATATAATAGACGCAATTGCCATAGTACACACACAGTACAAATTTTTCATAAATATTAAAACAGGTTCTTAGAAATAGATTGAGTGAGTGATCTGTCTACTGCTTCTGTTTAATTCGTGTCGAGAATCAGTAATGATTTCCCACATAAACTTAACTTTGACACACCACGATGGATCACAAGCATGTTGGTAGGCACTCCCAACTATGATGCATCAAATAATAATTTATTTATTTATTTTTTACATAGAAATCCCTTTAAATACATACATTTTCCTTCCATATCAACTCCAAAATCATATCGGGTCCAAATTAATAACAATAAGATAATAAACTTTAATATAGATTTCTAGCCTTTAAAACAGAGCTTAATATGTATTGTCTCTCAAATTCTTTCATTTTACAGTATTATCAATTCAGCATCCATTTCAACAACACAGCAGCCATTTAAGACCCAGTTCTCTGAAGTGCATTGCCCTGGGCCTTCAATTCAGGTCTTTTTCTATATCAATTTAGAGAACTTTAGATCTAATGAATTGCAATTTAGTTTTAATACATTTTTAGTCAGAGGTGAATTTAGAAAATTTCCGGCAGTAGACAATATACAAATTATCAAGTCCCCTTTTTAAAGAATCAAGCAAATATTCCAACATATTTTTAATTTAACATCACGCCGCTCATTTATTTTCGATAAATTTAATATTTTAGCAACTAAAAAGAAATACATATGTTTTTATTTATTTATTTTGACTCATTGATTGCACGGCATCAACATTTGTAGTCCCTAATTTTTAAACACTCGAGGGAAACTTATAAATTCAACAGTAGCTCAATAAACGTAAATAAAATAAAATAATACTAACACTTAGTCAAATACAATTAATCAAGTTTCTAATATTTGATCATAAAATTTGTATGTTGTACTAAAGTAATTTTTTTTTTATTATTATTATTATTTCATTCGAACTGCTTGCATCTCTTCAGCTCAAAGGAAGGAAAGTTTCAAATAATTGAAAATCTGCTACAATTTGTATCTTAATAGACATGCTATTCATTTACTTTAAGATTTTTTTTTTTCATTTTGGTAACTTTTTAAAAAGGTATATGTTTCTATTTATTTATAAAATTATGATACATGGCTTCACAGAATCCATGTTTCTACACAATTTAATTAAATTAAGCTTGGAGTTCATAAATACTATAATAACTTAATTAGATGTAATGAATCGGATATAAATCTAACCAATTATATTTGGTAAAGTGTTACTAATATCCTTTTAATTTAAAATTCAATGAATTTGTATTTTTAGCAACTTTATTTACTTGGCAGTTAAGCTAATAACTTTTTTACTCTTCCGTATAAATAGCATAATCTAATAAAGTCTAGTAATCGTAAAAAAATTCGAACTCGAGATTTTGACGAATCTCATCCTCCAAAACTATTTGAACTAGATGGCTGAAATTTGGTATATGGTTTTTACAGCAACAAATTTGCATATTTCTATCAATTTTTGAGCAAAATCTGTTGAATGCAAGTTAACACGACAATTACAAAACAGAGAGAGCTAATTAATATAATTCTGTACGCAGATTTAATATCAATAAAGTAAACATCTGTCGAATTTTGATTTAAATAAAACAACGGGTTGACTGTCTGCCCGTCTGTACTTTCAGAAGTAAGTAAACTCAATGATAAATATATCAGATTTGGTATGGGATTTTGTGACTACAAGTTCAGTTTTGTTCAATTATTTGTTTAAATCGGTTGGGAAAAATGCTTTAAAAGAAATTTCGATTTTTGGATAATACTAACGCATGCCAGGGATTAATTCACAAATACCTCGCCAAGGTTTACCACTATAGATTCAGTAAAAATGCTTAATTCCCACCAAAAGCTAAAATTTCGTAACTACTGTACGCCAATGCTATATAAGGTATTCACTAACATGACAAGTTTGTTAGAGAGTATGCGAAAACTAGCTACTTTAACTCCTCTAGCTACTTTAACCGACTTTCCAGCATTTCAGCGACCTAAGTCGAAAAACCGCTGGTCGTAGTTAAATCAGTGTTTGACGACGCTAATTCAAATCCGTTTCACCAAACAGCATTTGTCAGAAATTTTTTCCCATTTAACCACACAAAAATACCTTTGGATAGCATCTGTTTAAAAATAGAATAAATTTCACACCAAAATATAAACACTTAGGATTGATCAATAACCACATAAGAAATGAAGAGATTCGTACCTAGGCTAATGCAGTTTTAGCCATTTTAATATTAAAAAATCGTTATATATGTTAATCTTAACAACAAACCAATACTGTATACATCATAGACTGTCATATATCACTTTCATAATTCATTTTTTAACAACATAATAACTAAATCCATTTTACGAAATAAAAACAGCTCAGAAACTTCAGTTCTCTTCAATAACGATGTTATTATCCCTTCCTTTCTTATTTTATAAATATTATAAACTCAAGATAGAGCCACGAGTTGCGCCCAGATTTTTCCGAGTGAGCTGTTACTGCTTCCATTGTATGGAGGAGAAATTCAAATATGAGGGGTTTTTTTTTGTTTGTTTTTTTTGTTTTTTGTTTTTTTCAAATCGATTGAAACAAGAAAAAGGCACCGAACTACAATTTTTATAAGATACAAAACAAATTTCATTCATCTAAATCATTGCATTACTGGGTCAGTGCGTTTACATGCATGCGAATTAAGAAACACAGTTAACCCTTTGACGGATTTAGTTCAAAACTTGACAAATGCTATTGCTTCAGATGCAAAAATTATGTACCAAATTTTACCAATCCAGCTCTTTTCTAGTTGTAGTTATCGTGTTCACTTGCTCACAGACAGATAGATAGTTAAACTTCTGCAAATGGATTTCGTCTAACATTTCAACAGGAATCTACTAATTATGTATATACACCATAAATAAATTCCATCCATCTAGCTCAAGAGTTCTGGAGTCATCCTATTCCGAGATAGTTAGAAATAATTCAAAAAAAAATCCGACAAAATCTCGAGGTTAACGATAACTCTTAATTTCTCTTGATATACGAGAACATAAAAATCCAGACATTATTATTTCAAGCTGTTTTGTACCTTTTCAATTATTTCTATTTTAAATTAGGAGGTATATTGATTTTAATAAGCCAGTTTCACACTTTCCCGCTTAGGTGTTAAAGGCGGTAGGCAATTAATTTGCATTGCAATCCTGATCAACATATTCCCTTCAGCACAGAAAATTTTTAAAAAAAATCCTTATAGTCATGAAAATTACTTACAAAAAGAATATTATTTCAAGATATTTACTCACATTTAAGGGAAAGAAGTATATATCACTTTCCAGTTATATATAGAAGTGAATCGGGTACATGGCAGTGTTTGGCGGCAAGTTGGATATTCAAACGATATGTCACCAAATATGTTACTTTTTTTTTTTAATTTCTATTATTTGGCAAATAATAGTAGCACCTGATTCTTTGGCTCGGTTTCTCCTGTTTCACCACAATTGATTGTAAGCAACTTTTTTTACGAGGGAGCAGTCCACTTACCAATTAGTAACGCGAGCGGAAACAGGTTGTTTCGTATGAATTAACCGCACTTAATGAACTGTAACTCAGATTGCTGGAAACAACATGAATGAAATTATATACATGTGAACAAAATACAAGATATAGATCACAAGTTCTTCAAGATTAAAAGCAAGAAATGTGACACTTTTTTAAATTTTCCATGTTTTTCAATATCTTGGAAAAATTTTATTCCAGTATCTTATTATTTTTTGTCATTATTTCTTGCATTATATTTAGAAACTAGTATTATAATACCAATTAATCTTTATTTTCCTGTCCCTTTCCAAACATTAATTTAATTTTTGGTTATTATTAAATACTAAAATTTTTGGTTATTATTAAAT
>JAPMOR010067614.1:69393-120039 GCA_026543865.1 Argiope aurantia | reverse complement strand
AATTTTTGGTTATTATTAAATACTAAAATTTTTGGTTATTATTAAATACTAAAATTTTTGGTTATTATTAAATACTAAATTTTTTTATTTTAACTTAACATTTATATAATTTTATGACTTTCTTTTATTGCCATTCAAGAATACTTATTTCTTTACTTTATTAGAAAAAAATACGCATGAACTAAATTTAAGATATCAGCAATGTAGCTTTATTTAGTCATATGAGATTTCATACAAGCGCTCATACATTACATCTCTTTGTTCCAATTTACATGTTCATACTAGCGTTTTTTTAAGAACAGAATTTATTTTAAGGGAAAAAAAGCAGTAAGAACATTATTACTGACCTGCATAGTGCTTAAATTAAATATTTCGAAAAAGATTATATTTAATTTACTAGAAAAGTGCTATCTCATAGAATTTTTGAAGAGAGAATTATTAATTATTTTCCCTCTGTATCAGTGGCACAGTATATCGTTTAATTCTTTGGACAAAAAGATTTGGCCCTTTTTATTCCAGCTCAATGTACAAAAGAAATATTAAGTTTTATAATGTTATCTTAATAGTTAAACTCATCAGAAGAATTCTAATTGAAAATTCATTGAGTAATGGTTAGGGAGAAATATTCTTTAAAAGATGTAAATCACGAAGAATAAAGTAACACTCGGAGATGGGAAAGATAAACTTTAGCTTTTTGGTACCTTAGCAGGAAAAAAAAAAAAAAAAAAACAGAATCCACAACTTAGAAGTTACACTGAAGACGGAGTTCGAGATATTAGGAAATTATTTTTAGAATGAAAATTAATAGGATTTAGCCTATGTGTGTATGTATATACAGTATTTAATAATGAATACACCACAAAAAATAAAAACGCATTAATGTAGAACTATGAATCATTCATTTCCGGTATCTCCGAAAATTCGTCCCTTTAAAAGATAGAAATCAGTTATTTAATACTTGAGGCCTAAGCAACGGACTTCCACTATTCACAATATCCACAATTTAATTGTAATTTTTCACTACAAAAAAATTTAATCCTAAAGAGCGAAGAGCGTTTCCGCAATTCAATGAGATTTATTTCTCTGTTTTAGCGAATTGAAAATAAAATTGCCCAATTCCACATTTTAATGTGGAGATAAGGTGCTTGTGAAGACTTTTCACACGTCGGGAAGTTCGTAATATTCCCTCGTTGCTGTTATGTATCACAAAAAAGCAAAAGCAAACTATCAACAGGAAGCATTCCTACGAGTAGAAAGCGGGAGTACCTGGAGGGGAGGGGGAGTGAAATGTCAGATTCTGCAAAATCTGGAATTCGAAATTTTTGACGATTACTATACTTTCTCTTAATTAGACGAGTGAATAAAAATGGGTGTCGAATTCAAGATCCACACCGAATATTTTTGCCGCCCAAGTAACATAAGAGTAAATAATTAATTTTTAATAAAAAAAATTCGTGATTTTTTAACAAAAAAAAAATTATTTTTTCACAGCTATAGAATATCGAAAAATAGCTATTTCAGTATCAGTGTTGCGATTTAAATGGTAAAATTCAGCCGCCCGAGTCCGCAGATATTTGCCAGCTAGATATACAGCTAGACACTGATTGGCATATAATGTTATTTCTATGCATGGAAATATTTAATGTATGAAGTACGATTCTTGATATTCAGTTTGGGATCAATTTTTAAATTAAATACAGAGGACAAGAAATGGCAGTATCAGAATGGAAAACATTAAACTTTGCGATGAAACTATTAATTCGCCATTGGCTTTGTTCTATTCAATGCTTTTTTTTTTTTTCTGAAATAAACCTACTTTTTTATAACAACCTATTTTCCCCACCCCATCCAATTAGATATTGTTAATTTGGTCGGCGCTTGGATACGAAATAAACGCTTGAAGTGACTTGTAAACGTGAGTGCCAAAAACGGAAGTAGTAGTAGTAACCGCGTTTATAATTACCAAATGCAGTAGTATTACGTTTTACTATCAATCACGAATAATCCACGCCCATTCCCCTTCTAAACCTCTTCTATTGGATAATACACTTTCAGTTGGAAGTTTCAATTCATTGCTTACTACAATGAAGTTGTAGAATAACTAGTTTGTTCACATCAACAATTGCGTAACTGAGAGTAGGAATTCTACGCCCCATTAAATCTGTGGACAGAGTAATATTCGATGATTCAGTATTGTATTCATAATCACAAAATTCAGGCATTTTTCTATTCGACTATATTTCTTCATTTATATCAAATATAGAAAACTCTTGATTATAAGTGGTGGTTAGTCCTAAAATGTTATTTATACAAAAAACATCAAAAATAAAAAGTGTTTAACACGGAAAAAAACTCACAAAAAGATTGATTTATTTATATTGATTTAAAAAAAAAACTTGGCAGATAGAAAATCATTAGGGGTCAAAATAAAATCCCTATTTGGTTACTATATATCTATAGTTATCAAATATAAAAAACAGTGTTACGATTTATGAAATCAAAGATCCATTCTTCTCTTACACCGCCTCTATAACTGCAAGTGGGCAATCGATGGTCTTGGAAGTTACCGTCAAATATTTACTACAGTAAAGTTGTACAATAACTAATTTTTTGAATATCAATACTTTTGAAAATGCGGCTGCAAGACAAATATTCGAAATTTTTTAGGCATTATCGACTAAACATACGAAAAGTCGCCAAATTTCAATTGAGCAATACAATTTCATTATCACATTTGGCAAGTTATTGCTTTAAAAATTCCAGTTTGGTTTTTGTATCGTACTCTTTAATCGGGTCTCACTTTTATTGACAAATTGAATAATCAATGATTCAGTTCCGAAATTATACTCACAAATTAATACTTTTTTTGTTCGACTTCATCTTATTTATTCATTTAAATACAGTAAACTATAATCCGCAATTATATTTACCAAATCTTTAAAATCTCCTAATGTAAAAGAAGAACCGTTCAAAAGGCATTTTTATGCTGACGTGATTTGTTCGATCATTTTATTGATTTTCTACGGCAGCATCTAATAATTTGATTAAATAAAAGTTTTCAACCACGTAAACAACAGAGAAGCATTATGGTCAGTAAAGGAACCTCTTGCTATTACAAAAAAGCTTGTATATGGAATGGAATTCTATGGTAAATTTCGAAAGTGAGTAAAATTGGCTAATGCCTACTATAATTCAATTCTTCATTACGTTAATTGTCTCAAACTTATTCATAGTCATTTAAATTAAAAGAATCAATTTATGACCACATAAATGCAGTATTAATCCATATCAGAAAGGATTTTCAAGAATTAACTGGTCTACTTGAATTTTTATTTAATTAATCATTACAGAAATAATACACATGCACAATTAGTAAATAATATATGAAATTTGCCGCATCAAGAATGTTGCTAAGATGTGGCTTTAATTAGGATTAAGTTTGCTATTACATTTACGTATTATAAATTACGATTTCAGTAATAGGCAGTAGTTTGTAAAATTAATAGAACATTAAATAAAACAATAAAGCGTAATCCGATTTACAATACATCTTAAATCCGTTGTAGGATGATCTAACCATTTAAATTATAATCATAAAAACATCGGGTAAACATCTTCATGCAAAAATGGATCCTGAATATATTTTGATGAATAAATTTCATTAGATATCTTAAAAATAATATAATTGAAAAAAGTATATTATGCAGTGAATTTTATGATTAAAAAAGATAATTCAGAATGCTCTTACTTGATACAAGAATATCGAAGTATTTTCGCCACAATCTGGATACTATCAAATGTTCTAACATTAAAGAATCGCCCATGGTTGCTATAGCTAGCCGGATCAACGTGCGAATGTGTACAATCTGAGTAGGCAGGGCAATTTCGCGGAGAGAGGTGAAATTCCATTGGATTCCGAAGCACAGAATCCTTAACATAAACTCAGCCTTAGCCAATCAGAAATGACCTCAAGGCTTTATGCTGAGGATTCACCCCAGGCGTTAGAGTAAAAAAAAGAAAAGTTTTGGTTTCGAAAATTATACTATTTACTTATTTATTGATGGTGGATGGATTACAAAATTGGCGAGCGATAAAAACATGGCTATACGTAAACATTGTATGCAATTGTTAAGCAATTTATAAGAAAAATGTCTTCTTAAAAGTATTTTCTTGTTTATAAAATTGGAAAGATGATCGTATCATAACTTTAACGGTAGGAAAAAGCAAGAGAAAAATTTGACGAATGAATTTCATCAAAACAATAAAGCATTGTATTAATTTTCAAAAATTCTATTAAAATTAATTTTAAAAATTGAACAGAAGTAAAATGACAGAAGTAAAATGGATATTACTGATATGCTAATTATTTAAAGTGCTATACAAATGGTGTTTGTACAAGTTATTTCAAAATTATTGAGAAAAAAAACATATAAATTTCTCTTACTTTTTTATTGATAAAAAAATCTGATTAAAGTTTGGCAATCCTTTTCTTAACAAATATTTACTATCCAGAAAATGACCTGACTACGTGCCACCTTTGGTAGTTCTAAGACTTCTGGTCTGGACTATAGAACGTGACATCTGTGATCTCTTTTATGTTTTCATTTATATATTAAGACTTTTATTTTGTTAAGTGTTTGAATTGTTATACCCAGTGGCATAACTGAACTGAGGCTAGCAGGAAAGTGAAAGTAGGAATCAGTTACTCATATGGTCTGGATGGGATTTGAGCTCACAAATTTCTGATTGGAGTCGTATCGAAAAATTCATCCCACATTTTCAATGAGTTCTTAAATTTCAAAAAGCAGTGTAAAGAAAGAGAATAAATAATTCTGCTTGTTTTGTATCGTATTTTGGGCCATTTAGAGATAAGGCTGTTTTTCAAGAATCGTAAATTGTCAAAATTTACCTTTTGAATTGTTTTTCTTTTCTTTTCTTTTCTTCTTTCTTTTCTTTTTTTTTTTTTTTTTTTTGAAAAGCTGTTTATTTCTGAACAGATCAGTGTGAAATTTTAGGACCATTAGGCAAATTAAGCTAGAAACAAATCGATTCAAAAAATAAACTATTTTCTGTTTACCGAATAAATAAATCTGCAAATCTAATTAATATCAAGAATTGATCAAGTATAATAGGTTAAGTTTCTATATGTTTCAATACGTTCACTTAGTTATTAGAATATTTCTAAATCCAATTATCTTCATCAATAATATTGTTATAAATGGGGATGTTGGGAAGTCTGGAGATGGAAATTTTGGAAAGAAAAAAAAATCATATTTACAAAGTTAATAAAAGAAAATATTGACGTAAAGTAAATCATTAATTAATTCAAATTCTCATAGAAAAGTAACACGAAGGTATCTACGAGTTAATTTCGAGATTTCGATCTGTCATATAATAAGGGCGACATTGAAGGTGAAACTCTACTTTCACAAATTCTATTTTTTATCGACGATCTGTGATCAGATGGCAAGAAGACATGGGTTCCTTAAAGCTGAAATGTGAAACTGGTGCTATCTTAATGGGACCTCCTTATTAAAAGAAAGGCCTCATAATGACCACCACCTGGTAATACAAAATGCCCACATTATCCAATATAACTGAGAAGCTGCCACTGGAACAATATTTGATAAAAATAGATCGTCAAACCTCATTATTTAAAATGTGAGGGGTAAAAAAAAATCCCAAACGTGACATCGAACTTGATATATGTCTCAAAAGGTTATATTTTTATTCATTGGAAATTCAATCAAATATCATTTTCTTATACAACGGTAAAACAAGTAGTATTTTGGGAAGGCTATTAGCGTTTAATATTATCATAAGGTAAACTGAATTAGGAGAGCCAGGAATAAATATCTTTTTTTTTTAAACTATCTATCATAGGAAGGAAGTACGTACAACCAATGAAAACTGTGTTGTAATGGAAGACGATACGTATAAAATAATGAATCATTAATCCGATATTTTTTTATCGATTCTTGGGGTTGGAATCTAATTATTTCTTTGTTACAGAGTAATGAGGGGAAAAAGCTTGTTAATTTATTCAGCTGCTTTTATAAAAACATAAACGCTGCGTTTGTATATGAATTCGTTTGGAACTGCTTCGTTAAAAAAGATTTTACTATCAACAAAAATAAGCTTTATTTCATACTAGTTGACTTTGACTTTTAGTTGGTTCGACGGGAATATAACCTGTATAAATAAATAAATATAAACCTTGTATTACGAATTTCTGATATTAATTTGATACAAAAATATACAGTTTGGATAGTTTTTTTTTCTTTTCATTCTTCAATTTCATATAGCTCCATTTTTAAATTTAAAATTAAAGCGTAACCCTTTGTGTTTAAAGTCTCTTTAGATATCTCTTTATGTAAAATTTCTACATTTTTTTTTTGCCTGCCTTTTAATTATAGGCATATTTTATTTTTATTTAAAAATTGTGTATAGAATGCTTATTTTTTTATACAGATGAATAAATTAGATGACCTTTTTTTTTTTGTTATTATGAACTTAATTTAGCTTAAAGCAAGTATAATTGTAATCCACCCGGAGGCACGATTAGCTTATGCTCCAACAGCATAGAGAAGGCCTATCGTTGAGTCCTAATTCTTATGACTGACCACAGTACAACCCTTCACGAAGGAAGCACATCCCGCCATCATCAGGAGGTGACTAGAACCTCCACCCTTTCCATACTCACCAGGATGACGAAAACGAACCATCATATCGTATGCTTCTCATTTACATTTTTGATGCCCCGCTGATGGGATTTTCAGAAAAAAAAAGATTCTGCAGAAAAGAATTTGTTATGCAATGATATGCTATAGTTTGTTTAGATATTTAATTTTCAATTAGTTAAGAAATATGTAATTATTATAGTTTTAAAAAGATTCATGTCTGATCAAAATGATAACTAAATATTAATTTTAGTTAAATTTCATTTTTATAAAAAGTCATTGGTTTAATGATTCTTAATAATTAAATACATGGATCTAATTCATAAACTACATTAGCAACAAAGATTCAGTGCTTTTCTTTATGTTTATGAATCAAAATTTAACTCAAATAGTAACATATCTTTTTATACGCTGATTTTTTTCCCTGATTTTCTAATTTATTTCTTTGTTGCTTGTAACAATTAATTAAACACCCCAAAAATTAAATAAGTTCGGTTACTAAATTAAGATTAGTTGACACTACAATGTTAATATAATTTATTTGACCGGTGAGCCAGCCTTTCGACGAAAACAGCAAGATCAAATTAGCCCAAAATGTTTTATAAATTATTATTTAGCTTTAGTTGCAATTTCAATCTTATTGCCCCCTAACAAAAAGTTTCGGAAGGGATAAAGGAAATATACAAATTGCAGTTTAAAACTAGTGGGGAATCTCACATACTCTCCAATAAAAGTGAATTTTTGTTTTAGAAGCGTTTTGTCCCAACCAATTGAAACAAAAAATTTGGCGCAGAAATACAACAGCAGTCACAAAATTAAAACCAAATTTGATATATTTAAATCATTTGGTTTTTGAACTATCGCATGCTTCTGAAAATTCAAATTCTTCGTACAATTCTTCAAATTCTTCTTATATGCTTCTGCAAATATCGACCGATGTTCAACCCCTTGTTAGATTTGGCTCAAAATTCGATAGGTGTCTATACTATACAGTGGCTCCCAAAAGTGTTCGTACACCAACAAGAATCAATTAAAAACCTTATTATTTACCATCATATATTCTTATTTTTACATGAAAATTTTTTCATAACATATTTTTACAGTTCTTAATAAAGCAGTGAAGAATAAATTTTAATTACGATGCAAATTATTTTTTTTAAAATGACAATAAATAAAATTGCACAAAAATGGGACACAAAAGTTGTCATACACTTTAAAAAAACATCACTAAATATGAAATTTTCTAAATTTTTATAAATGTTTAGTATTTAGTAGCATATCCTTTATTCTTTATAACAGCTTTTAAACGTTTGGGCATAGATTTAACTAAACGGTCGGTTACTTCTGCACCGATCTTGTTCCATTCTTCGATCATTACTGCTTTCAGTTGAATTTTCGATTTAATGTCGTGACTTCTTATTCGCACCTCTAATTCTTTCCAAATATGTTCTATAGGGTTTAAATCCGGTGATTGAGCTGGTGTTTTAAGGGTTTGAGGGCAATGATAGAGGTAAAAAAGACGAACATTCATGGTCGTGTGCTTAGGTTCGTTGTCTTGGTAATACACAAAGTTGTTTAAAATGCCCAATTTTTGTTCTGACACTTTTAAATTATTATTGAGAATATTTATATATGATCCCTTATACCATCAATGAATACTAAATTGCCTACTCCAGCCGCTGACATACATTCCCAAACCATGACACCTCCACCGCCATGTTTTACTGTTCCAACTAAATTCTTGGGATTAAGTTCTTCGGTTTTTTTTTTTTTTTTTTTTTTTGCCTCTATAGAATGATTTTCCCATTAGACCCAAAGATGTTAAATTTACTTTCATCTGCAAATAAGACACGATTCCAATAGCTCTCTGGCTGGTTTGTCATAGATTTGGCAAATTTAAGCCTAGCAATTCTGTTCTTCTGACTTACAAAGAATTTTCTTCGTGCAGAGCGGCCATGTATACCAGCATTCCGAAGAATTCTACGAATAGTTTTACACGAAATAGAAGTTCCATTTGATTCATTATATTGTGAAGTAAACTTTATTGCACTCAGACGTGGATTTTTTAGAAATTTACTCACAATATTTCTTTGACTTCTAGCTGACAGAATTTGAGGGCGACCATTACGAGGTTTGTTTGCAATCCTTTTTCCCTCTCTGTAACGTTTTATTATGCTTTGCACCGTTGAATGAGGTAGATTAATTATAGTTGCAATGCCTCTAATTGATTTTCCAGCTTTAAGATGAAATATAATTAATTTTCGCACGTCTAAACTCGTTTCTTTACGAATGCGCTCCATATCTAAGAATAAAGTAAATAGAATAAATAATTGTGATATTAAATACTGAAATCAAACGATTTGAGTGTATTTTTCAATTAGAAGAAAAATAAGCTGCAAAATATATTTTTATGATGAATTTAAATAAATAATGTTTGGATGTACGAAGACTTTTGTGTTCTAATTTTGTGACATTATTTATTTATTTATTTTTTAGAACAATACTACTTGATTTTTTATAAAAATATTTGTTCAGTTTTATTAAGAACTATTTAAAGATGCTAATTAAAAAAAACCAACTAATAAAATGCTTTATTAAGAAGTATAGAACACAGTTTCTGCAAATTTCTTTAGTGTACGAACGCTTTTGGGAGCCACTGTAGATGTTAAATCTGTTCACCGAATTTTATCCAACTAATTATCTTCGTTTCGTAGCAATCGTGTTAACTTATACTCAAACAGCCGGGTATATAGACTCCCTCAATTTTACATGCTTTCAAGAAAACTACCCGTTTTCATAAGCTTCAAACTATAGCTTGCAGAGCGTCTTAAATTCTTAAAAACTAAAATAATACTCCAAGCATTTTAGAATTCCATCGGTTTGTTTATTCTTTCAACTTAACTCCATATATTACAAACATTGCCAGATTCCAAAAGGTTTACAATTGATCATGAGCTATTAAAAAAAAACAAAAAAAAAAATAAAACGAAATAATATTTATAAAATATGTTTATCAAAGAAAAAATCGTTTGCTTTTACTTTTTAATAATATTTTAATTGAAATAAAAATAGTAGCAGTTATAAAATGTCTAAAAAGGAATCGTCTTCTGAATGTCTATTAACAGATTTAGATTATGATATTTACCGAACACTCAGAATAGAAATCTACATATTTAGGGCATAGATTGTATGTCAAATTTCAGCCGTCAAACTTAAAATGTTTTTGAGTTATCTTTGTCACACACAGACAGTTTCCAAAAATGTGTTTTTGGAACTCAGTCTAAAATATGGAAATTCGTTTAATCTCTAGCTCTACTTCCTATATGGGGATGAAAATAAACGGAGGACAATATTTGTCCTAGGAGACATTTTATGCTGGTATAACTCTGAATAGAAATTTCAAATTTGTTGAACTACCTTTGTTGCAAGAATTATAAATCCCACTTAATATTACTGTTATGCAGGAACAGCTGCGAGAAAAGAAATGAAAACTGACTTTTCAAGAACTTGAATTTTAACACTCAAGATTTGTTAATTTTAAAATTTTGCGAATTTATAAATAATGAAACTACTTATCCTCATTTAGTTAACTGTGGTATCTTACATAGCAAACAAGCAGAACAATTCAACTTTTTGCATATCTTTCATATATCAAACTTTCAGCATTCTTGCTGATAATCCAAGTGTAGCATCGGCTTGCAAAAGTGTGCATTCAAACTATGAAGGTATTCGACTAGGCAGTTGCCTAGTATCACTTGCCTAAAAGGACCACAGGTAGGTCGATTAAATATTGTTATTAATTGCTAAACTAAAATGTTTGTAAATAATATCTACGAATTATAAAATATTAGGCGTACAATATGTGTTTACGTTTAATTATTAAAATCGTTACCAAAGAAACTGCAAAAAATTATTAAATAACTATAAAAAGAAAAGAAAAATTGTTCAGTTATTTTTAGCAATTTTATTTCATTTTATTCATTAAGTCCTGTGAAATAATAGTTTTTGGCGCTTTTCAGTTTGAAGTTCTTCAATTCTTTATCGTTTTTCTTATCATAAAATTTAAATATTTTCATAAATAAGTAAGAAAATTATTAATTAATAAATATAACTAATTTGTTTACTTTTTATTATTTAAAGGAGTTTTCTATGAATTATGTTTAAAAAATAAATGAATAAAAAATTACTTATTTTATTTTGTTGAAAAGTGATATCTGTTGATGAATGAAATTAAATTGGTCATTTATCAAAAGAGAGGCCTCATAATGTACCGTACCTAAAACCATAACATTTTTTAATCGGCCTCTGATATTCAGCAGAATTTTTTTTAGAAACCAGTTCATTTTAATAGACTTTTTGTTTGTAAATATGAAATCTTAAAGATTTAATCCCCTTTATCAAATACTTCACTACTATTCGCTCTGTATTATGAATATCATAAAATAACTTTGCAGTGTATTTTAATCTGCAAACTGTAAATTTTTTTAAATTCTAAAATACGAGCTAAAGAAAAGTGCTTCGATTAATAAACAGCTAATTTAAAAGCTACGAAGTATATATCCTAACCATAACAATGATAAGTCATCAAAAATGTGTAAAAAGGAGACCCAGTTTTATATGTCATATAAAGAATTCTTTTTTCTACTCCACGTAGTTATGCATCTTTTTTCATTACTACGAATCCTAGGTTAATTTCACCAACAGTTTTTAGTTTCCATCTCACAATTGTAAAACACGGCATAATTTTGTTACTTTTATTGTAAAAAAAATGTATCCGGTTCAGGAAGAGTATGTGGTATGAAGAAATTTAAAAACAAGGCAATGGAATAAAAAAAATCAATTACTCATACTAAATAACAGTGAAATGCTATGATTCTTTTTCCAAACATCTACATTGTGACCTTGACATGACTGCCAATTATTCCTCCCATAGTTTAAAGGGCCATGTTGCCGAACACGTGCGCGTATCTCTGAGTCCGAATGAATCACATTCGAATTGCTGTTTCCATGGCGTCTGCTTCAAGTAAAGATTAAAAAAAAAACCCTTGAAAACTTTTCAATATCCTTTAACTCATAATATAAATAACCCTCTTCATACTTCTCTTTCAAGTCTATTTATTGACCATACATCATTGCTAAAAGTTTATTCATTTGGTATATGAACGTGTAGATGTTGCCATTCATATATATACAAATCTAGCTTATTATTTTTTTTTATGCAACATTTATAAATCCCCCGTGCACCACAAAGTATCACACGGGAATCTAGCTTATTTGATCCCAAAATGTATGCTTTATATTATGAAACTGAAAAGTATTCTTCACATTTGTTTATTTTTCCTAGTGATGAAACAAAATAAATAATGATATATACCGTGTAAATCATATAGAAAATAATATTTTTCGTGTTTATGATTATTTTGATGGGAATATATAATAGAAAATAAGTTACTTTGAATATATTTTCTCTTGAGTTTTCTGGAAGAATGCGCGAGTGCATTTTTGTGTATTAATAGCTTAATTTTTAGTTTAAAGGGAATAGTCTAATTTTATATTCTACTTTGGGAAGTCAGAAAATTAAATGTGTGTATTACTTAGAAAGGAGAAATAAATTTTTACTGAAAACAGCAAAAAGCAATCGATTTCAATTTCTTTTTTAAAAAAATTATCATTTACAGGACAGTAATGATGCTATACATAAATATCAGTATTTCATATTAAAGCTAAAAATTCATAATAAATTCTTCTGTGAAATACTTGAATTGCACAGTTTCTTTCGTACATTATTTGCCAGAAAAACGGAACATAAAAAAAAAGTATTTAGTTATTAGAATTTCTTGAATTCTTATATAGTTCCCCCAGAAATTTGATAATTTCACTCTTTAAAAATCCGTGCATAGATTCATGATTGGAAATATGAAATTTGGACTTTATTAAAATCGAAGTGATTCATTAAATAATTTTCTTCGTTTTGATTGTCTTACATTGAGTTGTTACGAGCATGCAAGGAGACTGAAAATCCGTAAACTAAATTACACATGGAAATTGTATTTAGTTATTAAAAACCTGAAAAGATAGAAGATATAAAAACCTGAAAAGATAGAAGTTTTCTTTTTCTTGTAGGAAATAGTATCTACTAAATTATTTTGGAAGCACCTGCATTCGTTTGCTTCAAACACACTACAGGATTTTAGTGTTTCCTTTTGCATTTCAGTTTCTAATTTTTTAAAAGAAACCAACAGGATTTGGACTCCCCGAAATATGTTTTCATATATTATCACATAAATGTACATATATACTTGTGTATTATTAACCGTAAGCATCTAACAAAGAATAATTACGAAATATCGATATTTGGCTTGAAACAGATGTGCGTTCGTTTGACATTTTTCTGCGCTTAATTAACTGGCATGCTGTTAATACACAAGCACATGATATATATTTTGGATGCCTTTTTTCCCGACACATCGACTTTCATATATTTAAGACATTGCGTTTTGGGGTTATCGCGTTTATAAAATTATGAAAACCTAGACGGACAGACAGTCAATCTTTTGATGGATTTGGTTATAAATTTGATAAGTTAATACACTTTAAATGTCAGATTTGCGTATCCAGTTTTTATCTATCTAACTCTTTTTATTTATCAGTATGCTTTTAACTTATATTTGAACAATAGAACAAACAGAATTCCTTTGAGAATATGTCATACAAAATTAAATAGCAACCTAAAAGGTAAGTATAAACATCATATACCAAATTTCATTCTCCTAACTCAAAAAGTTCACAGACCGAACGACATAATTCCAAAAAGGCATTTTCTCTAACTCAGGAGGAAACGTGGAGATACATAAAAATGTCAACTTCGAATTTTTTGATGATTATAATAGTTTCTCTTTGTATATTTCCTATGCAAGAATGTAAAAATGTACTATTTTAGAATGCAAGAATGCACGATTTTAGATCATTAAAGAGTAAAAATAGAGCATAATTATAAATAAGGAATCTATTTCGTTCAAAAACTTATCTGGGAATTAAAAGTTTGAAAAAATTAAATTGACGAAATGTCTCACATATACGGAGATAATCTCGCTTTTCTTGGCATGCAAAAATGGTTTGACTCTCTCTCTCTCTCTCGTTATTAGAATGAAATTCATACTTATATTCATTATATTCAATTAGTTTAATTAGTTAATTTAAGAAAATTTTGTAAGATTCTCTTTTCTACTTTTAACATGCACAGAATAGAATTATCCATTTTAGTGAGATATGGGCTATTTAGTATCGTAATTTTTTAATGATATTAAATTTATTAAAATAAGAATCTTGATATGAATGATAAAGAAAAAAAAATTGTTATTGATCAGGACGGTTAGAATTATCCCAGATTTTTGCTCTTTGTTTGAGCTTGTCCAGGATTCTGAGCATGTTCCGGATATGCCTTAAATATCAAATAAATACCTCCAATTATTTTGTATTTTAGTAATGAACTAATTTATAATCAAAATTTCCTAAACGCCTTCGACGATATTAATATTTTGTTGAACTTAATCTTATCATGCCAAATGAAAGAACTAATTTAAATTATATTTGCACAATGAACATAGAATAAGACAATTACTGGTTAGCTATGCACACAAAATGTAGAAGTTAATTGGTGGAATTTGTCCATTTGTTTAGGCTGGAAATTTTATTTTGCGATATCTTTCGAAATTAGAAACTAGTGAGAGCAGGCAACCTTGATGGTATTGTGGTGAAAAGCTTATAAGCCAGTTAACAGCTACGCTAAACGAGCGATTGCTTTTGTATTGTGGTCATGTTACTCGGTTGCGAACCACAAGGTCCCAGGTTCTATAAACGTGAATATGAAATAAGAATTGGCGGAAACAAATCAGTGATTAGGACTAGAAGATTGTTTTCACATTGTTATTGTAAAATTTATAGATGTTCAGTATTTGCTTGGATTTAATTTTTAAAAAGATATTTCTGACACTATCAACTGAAAATTTTCTTCTTCTTTTTTTATTACACGTTGAGTATTATTATTTTAATATGATGGAAGAAATTATTAACATATTTATTGATTGTTAAGAACATATTTATTTAATTGTTTGCGAATCCAGGTGGGTGGGGGGAGCCGATTTGTGGATATAGACGTGAAATGATTAAAGAGGGAAGTCAAATATGGAATAATAAATATATTAGCCCCAAGTTTTCGAATCATTTCTTGTTCCAGAAATTATTTATTATTTGAAAAAAAAATGTGTGAATGTGCTAAAATTGACCCATATTTCTTTATCATTTTACCTAAGAGTAAAATAAATAAGTATAAATAAATAAATAATAAGAGTAAGAATCATTCTTACTTTCAAGAATGGAATTCTTACTTTCATCGATGCCTTTAATGAGAATTTTTAGACAAATGAATAAGTTTCTCAACTTTCTTGATGCCATTTACAGAAAATGTAACATGCGAATTCCGTCTTTTTTGCTTTTTTTTTTTTCCTGTCCACCGGACACAATTCCATAAACACGTAGATCATGCAAACTATCGCAAGTGCGTAATTTAGTAATTCAGATTCACAAGCTTGAAATACCATTTTAAAATTTCCAAACATAACATCACATAAAAGTTATTCAATCTTAATGTGAAAAATATACCTGCTTACTGTTTGACAACGGATTGTAAAACTCTCCGCGCTTTTGCGCATGCGTTAAGATGGGTTTAATTTGGCAAAATAGAGGTGAGAGGAAAGATGAAAGGAGATGTTTACATTTAACAATGAAGACTCGCGGTTTTATGAAACGTAAAAATTACAGATAATTAGTAATACAGAAGGAAAAAGATACTAACGCACAGTAAAATATTTCAGAGCAATTTTTATTTAATGTAAGGGGCATAAACATTAAATTATGAAGAATAAATGAAAAATTTCTGTTCTTAAAATTTGGTAATTACTTTTTACAAAATAATAATGATCTTTTTTATATTAAAATGTTTCTTTTTTATTGTTATTAAATTTGTCCGGCAGTATTTTAATTCCCCGTTTTCTACTTCTTGGTCACAATATTTAAAGATATTATGTAAAATTTTCTTCGTACTACACTTGCAAGCTTTTTTACCACTTCAACTAGCTATATAAAAACGAAATTTTGAGTTAAAATAAAATGCGGTCAGAAATAACACAACACTCACATACACGTGGAAAAAAAAATTGAACTAAAAAGTATCTAATTGTGGAAGTCCAAGGTCAAAGGTGAATACCGGAAATGCGCTCATCGTTCCGCGTCTCACCCCTTGATGAAATGGAATCGTCGAAATGGGGTCGTCGCAGAATCCGTTGACGAATATTTCCCCAATAACAGATTTTCCACTAGGTAGTGAACCTAAGTAACTGCTTAGTGTTCACTAGATTGAGAAGACACCTCAAACACGTCGATTAAAAAATTATTTTCGTAGTTGCTAAATAAATAAGTTTGTAAAAATTCCGAATCCTGTTAATAATAAAATATTAGGATAATATTAATGCTTCATCATGATCATGTTTCTGTATGTTTTAATACGTTCGCTTAATTATATGAATTTTTATAACAAAGGATCTTTGCTTCAATATCGTGCACAAATGTTGATGCCAGACCAGATGTTAACATATACAGGGTGTTGCCGAATTCGACCGACAAGTTCAGAGGGGTGATAGTAGGCATCAAGAGGATAATCACCATACAATAGGGTCCCAAACGACGTTTAGTAGGTGAAAATCTCAATAATATAGGGAGTCCGTGAACTGCTGGAAATTGTAAAAAATTAATAAAAAAAATAACAAATGATGTTTCAATTATGATTTTTTTTTAAAGTGAAAGCACATTCTTAAAAAGTTTTTTTTCTTTGTAGATAACATGCCGATATGATGATCCAGGGGGCCATACACTACTAAAAACAAAAAAGTAGTTTAGGTCATTATCTGCAAAAATATTAAATATTGAAGTAAAATAAAAACTTGAAAATGTAAGGAATTTTATACTATTTAATTTGATATTAATATTTAGTTTGAACACTGAAGAGTTTTGAAGATATTAAAGAAAAACTTAGATGGGCATCTGGAAACATCGTTGCAACATCGGTATCGATGTTTGCAGAGGGTGTTGTCAAATTCGAAAGATAAAATTCAGAGCGGACCATAAAACATGAGGTTAAAGTTAACGTTTTTCAATAAGAATCGGAATGGAGTTTGCACCCTATATATATATATTCACCTTAAGCAAATAATTAATATGTCAAAAAAATGTGCCTAAATCTATAATTTGATTATTTTTTAATTGAAAGTGATGCTTTAAAATGCGCACTATCTAAGACCACATAATGTTTAAATCTGCTCCTGAATTTCTCTCTGTATACAAAAAAATGTTGTAATATATGTTGACAAACATTGTTCTGAAATTATTATGCAAGTCTGCACTCGTTCGTCTGCTTTCTTCCCCGAAACTTTCTGGGTCTGCATACCGTCTTCATACCCACCCTCTTTCTCCTCAACATTACCTTTCTTTTTTTCACTATCCCATTAGGCAATGCGTGTTCCGAAGGCACAAGTTTCAGTTTTTAACTTTTGCCTTTGAAAGTATCATTCATGTGAGACTGATGATTTGTTAGATCACTTTATTATAAAAGATTATAATAAAAGATATAAAAGTTAGATTTTATTATAAAAAAATTCTTATTGAAAATATTTTTAACTTGATTTTTTAAATATAATTTTCATATTTCAAAAATAAATAAATATTATAAAACGACAAAAAATATTAGAAGGATTAAAGCAACTCCTTCCTGTGATTTTTTTCTACAATAAATTTAAAAACACTTATGAATAATTATTTAATTCAACGATCCGATCAATATGTTTTAGTATGAAATGACAACTAAAGTCGCTATTCATTTGAGTATAATTAGTTCCATTATATTTCCCTTGTGCAATCTTTACCAGAGTTCTCTGATTCCCGGATAAAAAACCTAACTTAAGGCTTAGCTTTCCATTATAAAATATTTATCTGTATATCTCCGAACTGTATTGAATTTTTTTAAAAAAAATTGCAACCAAAATAGCTTCATTTTTTTTAGTGTGGCATTCTCATTGACTCGTTTTTATTTCCTGGCAAAATAAATGAAATTATAAACCAATGAATAGCGAAAAGCAAACGGGACGTTCATGCAAGTAAGATGATAAATTATAGACTATGGAAATAGAATTAAGCGCGTGCGAAAGGATGCTTTTCAGAAAGCCAGGATTTCATGGATATACATTTATAATCAATAATGCTGTATGATATTTGAAACATATTTAGTGCTAACCATAGAGTGATGGCATGTTCTATAATCTTCTGTGACTCTGTTTATTCCGCTTTTAGTAATCTGTAATTTAGGAATTGTAGAGAAACCTAGAGTGAAACCGGCCTCCTGTGCAAACCCCCTGGGAATGATCACTCATTCACAATATAAATCCATTAGCAGAATCCTATAAATCCATTAGCAGAATCGATTTAATTATGTTCTTTGCTCTTTGCTTGCAATATTCAGGGGAGATAAATATAAAAATACAGGTCATTTCATTTCGAGTTCCATTTTCTAAGGAAAAATTTAAAATGCACTTGGAAATAAGAAAAATATATCTTCCATTATTCTCGGCTGGAGGTCTCTTCCCCTCTGGTCGGCCCTGACTTCAGAATGTTTATTTTTTCTTTTGGAAATCGCCACCCCAAATAAGATGTTTAACATTAGATGCAGAATGCTTTTTTCTTTCACACATCTCGAATTCCAATGAGAAACAGGTGGTCGAACATAAGCAGAAAAATTATATATCCTTAAAGAGGGTGGCAAGGCATAGCAGGTCGGGCAAGTGTCCATCAGCACATCACAATATCATAAACTAGAAGGCCACTGACAGCCCTGAGGCTTGCGGCAGTCTTTGTTACCTTCCCTCCTCCTTTGGCACTAGAACGGCTCTATGAATTGTGGGTAATCTAGTCAAGGGGGTGGTCCCAGGGTCCTCCCTTTCTCTCGTAGGTATCACTGGGATCTCTTGAAATCAGTGGAATACTATGATGGTTCCCCCTACGAGGGTGTCATTGCCGCTTTAACCCTGGTCCAGGATGAAAACGGACACCAAAAGGGTGAGAGCTTGAAGTGGCTTAATAAGGGTGGCGACAACACCTGCAACTCCATAAATTATATAGTGCACACGTGGGGAACTTTGCAATTCTGATAGGAAGTTACCGAAAACTTTACCGATCCTATTTTCTTTTACTATTCCTTTCAAAAAAGTCTAAAAGAAAGCGTGATTCTCAAAAGAATTATTTGTTGATGCAACAAATCCGTGTTTAATGTTATTTTTTTACTTTCTCGTATACGAAGTGTATAAAGAGAAAGTATTGTAAAAAAATTCGAACCAGAGCTTTAGACGAATCTCCACGGTTTAGAACTCCCGGAGTCAGAAAAACACATTTTTGACGTTATATCTGTATGCCCATGAACATGTTAACCCAAAAACTAAGAAGGATGAAATTTGGTTTATAAATTTTAGACCAAATTTGTAATTTTTTTTTTGAATGAAATCCTTTAAGAGAATGTTTGCCTCTCAGGTTCTTTTAGAAGATGTGAAATCGAAAACTACAAAACCTAAGGAGCTGGACTGATAAAGTATGGTACACAGGTTAAATATTAACAATGTACTTAAATGCTGAAATTGTGACAAACAATTCATTTTCCTAAGATGTAGAACATTTGGATTTGCGCGTTTATATGCATGCAAAAATACAGACAGACGGCAAACCTCTTGATGGATTTTGTTCCAAACTTGACATAGATTTACACTTTAGATGACAAATTTGTGAGCCAAACTGTATCCAGCTATTTTTTTAAAAAAAATCTTATTGTATTTATCATATTCAATTCACAGTCATCGCATTTTTTTCGTATTATTCGCTTGTTCGCTTCACTACTATGAGAGCCGGATAGACTTATTTTCAACAGACTTCGTTTAAAATTTGATAGAAATCTATACATTTGAAGTGAAGTCCAAAAACTCAAATGATCAAACTTCATTCCTCTAGCGCAAAGCATTTTTGAGTTATTCTATTCACAGGAAGACATGTTTTTTTGGGTTCAGGGAGATCTAAAACATGGAGATTAGCCCAAATCTCAAGTTGAAGTTATTTGATGATTACAATACTATATATATATATACTTTATATATAATTGATTGCCTGAATGAAAACGGTGATATTGAAATTAAAGAACACTATCTTTGGATATGAAAGCAGAATTTTAACGACTTAAAAATAATAATGTTTTTAAGTTGATATTCTTTCGGTAGATTGCAAGATGTAACAAGCGAGTGTGGTCTCTCCAAAGCTTTCTCGCATATTTTCTAGTAAAGATGAATTTATATTTTAGCCTAATTTTATCCCAACCTTTTGGAACAAAGAAAAAATGGCAAAGAACTAAGCTTTCAATCACAAAATCATATACCAAATTTGATATATTTAAGTCTTTGCGTTTTTTAGTTGTTGCATTCATATGTCTTAGAAAGTACAGACTGACAAACGTTCAATCCCTTGTTGAATTTGGCCTAGAATTTCATCTATTTGTGTCTACAATATAGATGTTAAATATAATTACCTAATTTTATCCATTTAGCTCTCTTCATTTTGTAGTTATCGAGTCATTTCAAGTTCAAAGTGTCTAGTTTTATATCCTCTCTCACAAACAGAGACATAATTCCAAAAAATACGTTTTTCGAATTCAGAAAGATATAAAATATGAAGATTCTTCAAAATATCTAAGGTTCGTATTTTTTTTTTTTTTTTTGACGATTTCAATGCTTTCACTATATTTCTTATACGAGAGAGTGAAAATTGTTATGCACATATTAAAGTTCCGGTGAAATCAAGTCTAAATCTTTTTTTTCTGTACCTGACTGTTCGTATTATATTTTCATATAAATTTTTAAGCCCTTCCATTTTTAATTATACTGCTATGACATTTACTCAAATAAATGGCAATATTCGAATTTAAGAACCTTTGATTTCAAAAACTCCGTAAGCTCCCTCGCACATCGAAAATATTATTATAATGTATTATACTACAATGTTTGGGGTCAAAAATTTGAAATTTAGAGGTATTTTTTTTCCCTTGCATTCTACTAATTTACATCGTTATCAATATCTTGTCAATATTTCCATCACCTGTTATTGTTTCGTGTATTGCCAAAAAAATGAAATCCTAAGATTTCAAATAAAACCCAAAATATTCTTTAAAAAAATTCCTGAATCGAAAAAAAAACAAAAAAAACACTGCAGTTTTTTCAAGTTAGACGCTTTTTTTTTAAACAGATTATTAGTTCAAAATTCGATTTGAATTGCTCTATGTAGTTAGTACCTTATTCTAATTGCTCATGCAGAACTGTTCTTCCCCCCTAAAACTGAGCTCTTTAAGTTACGATGCCAAGATATGCTATCGTGTTGATTTAGCATCTATATATCATGCTTCTATATCCAACTCGTCACAAGCTATTGAGTGTTACGACATCGGACAGCGTAGAAGTGTGCCATTTCCAAATTCCTCACGTTCGTGGTAGATATTCCGGGTTGTAAGCACGTCGCTTCCCCTTCACACAATGAATTTATGGCCCACTTCAGAAGGAACCGAACCAGTACCAGGGCGGTGTTCCGACCCTGGAGGAAAATGGATGGATAAACACTTCAGCAGGGGGATTTGACATTATGATGGCAGTGAAAAAAGATCTTCGCCAGAGTGTTCGAAATGTGGATGAAGTTGTCTGCACCCTATGCTTTATAAATGTTTTCATGAATATTACTCGACACTGCACATGTCGGCATCCTTCGAGTTATTGCAGCATTCTTTTTTCCCCCCTTCCATACGTTAACCTTTTCATTTTAACCTTGTCATCAGGAATAGCCACCTGTTTAAAGGAGCAAAAAATCGTTGAGGTTTTAAAAATATTTGCATAAAGAAGAAAATAAAAGTATTCAAAATAAGTATTAAAATATTTATCGAATATTTCACGACAGACAATATAAAGCATCAAAATTAAAAAAAATATATATTATTAATTACTTCTAAAGCTGTGGGCCATAATGGAAGGGAGCCGGCTTTTAAATATGCTCCCCCCCCCTCTTTTTCCTATTGTTCTACAGTACGGCACTTAAAAGTTTATGTTACACCCTCTAATGGGATACGAATTCAACATGGTAGCTTCCCAAATTGCGCGAAAAAAATATCATAGAATATTGCCATTTATTTCTAAAAGGACTCATTAGAATCAGCAAGATTGACCATTTGTAACGGTTGTCGAGGAGGAGGTGGCGAGGGTCCTGGTGCACTAAATCTCCCAGATATCTGACTTTATGTCCTTATCTCCTCCCCTACCATTCATTTGCACAAAGAAAGTTTTTATAAGAAATAAGATGACTTTAAGTTAGTTAGAGTCAAACAATTCGATTGAATTTGTAGCATTTTCGATTACATGCTTTACTTCATCCCACCAGGAGGGAGGGGGGAAGACACCTCAGCAATGAGGATGAGAAGCTTCCGGCAATGTGGTTGGATGTTCCCACCCTGGTGGGTACAGAAATGATGGGGATCGACTACCTCCCATCGATGACGGAATGTGCTTCTTAAGGGAAGGGTTGTGCCTTGACCGGTGATGACCTTTAGGACTCAACCATAATTCCCGCCAGTGTTTCTGTTGCGGTTGCCCGGTCGTTTATATTTTTCTGCGCACCTTCGGGTGGGGCGGAGTAGCTTCTTAAGTCGCGTTCCAACGATCCATAATTCTTCAGACGAGGTATGCATTCCCCCCTTGACCCTCTCTTGCGGTTCCCTGGGGTTCTTTGATGCCTTCTAGTTTACCTACAAATTGTCGGTAAACTGGACAAACATCAAAGCACCCAGAAAACCGCAAGAGAGGGTCAAGGGGGGAACACGTGCCTCTTCTACAGGCGGACAGATCGTAGGAACGCCGCTTTAAGATTGCATATTTTACTTCAGTTTTACTTTCTCTTACATAGAGCATTCAAAAAGAAAATATTTTAATCGTCAAAAAATTCGAACCGGTGATTATAAAGAATCTTCTCCTTTAAGATCTCCTTGTTTCTAAAAATACACCTTTGGAATTCTGTCTGTGAGGCATTCTGAGCTAGAGTATAGAAGTTTCATATGAGGTTTTTACACGTACTGATTTCTAGGCAATTTTAAACCGCACCTACTAAAGGGTTGGCTGTCTATCTAAACATACATCACTTGAACGTAAAAACCGATTGCTAGAAGACACATTGACTTGGGTGAATGAAAGTTTACTCATATTTGTGGCATTCAAACTATAGAATTTTAGGAAATTTTAAACCAAATTCACAAAGGAATCGATCCTCTATCATTCTGTACATTTTCATTCATGTAAATACGATTACTCAAACGTGCAGTAAGATAAAATGATATTTGATATCTGATCTCGTAACTGAAATCTGTAATTCAGCATCGAATTTTTCGACATAATCGGTCGAAAAAAAGTATCTAAACGCTATACTCGGTTTTCTCTACAATACCACTCAAGCACAAAACGCTAATGCGTAGTAATAAAAATCTGAGCACTCGTGGTGTTTACAGCTTTGTAAGAGTATCACAAATTTTTATGCAGGGATAGAGGAATCACATGTTATGCAAAAAAAAATAAAAAAATCGAGAGACTACTTTTGCTAATTTAAAATATTATTCGCTCAATACCAAGACAAATGAAAATGTGATTGTAAGAATTTCGCATCAAATTAGTATGAATGGTAAAATTTATTCATATTAATCAATATTTCAAGTGAAGAAAAATGTAAGTGATCTTCGAATTTGTTGCAGAGAATTGACTTTTGCATAGGATGAGACAAATATGATCAATGGAGACAAATATGAACTCCTTTCTTGATGCATCTACAAATAAATCGATAAAATTGTTTCCAAGCTTGTTCGCGCTCTTTTCTCCATCCCGTCTGATCACGTGACTCAATGTCATCATGTGACTCGATGTAATCACGTGACGCAATGCGTTGATGTATATTTTTCTCTGTTCTGAGTTGTGTTGTAATAAATGTGTGTGTCTAACATGGCGTGATTATTTTGAGGAGTTATATAGTAGAGATAATTAACAAAATGGACGTGGTGTGAGGAGTAAATAATATGGTCCGTCAACGTGTTGTGTGAGGAGTTAACAAAGCTCCTGAAAAATATTCAATATTTCTTTGCTTCATACGAATATTCATTCGAATTTGGAAAAGTCTTTCCTTTTTTTAGGCGAACTTGAGGAAACAGTTTTTTTTCTTTTCTATATCCAATCTCAATTTTTTCGTTTTCCTTATTTCATTCGTGTATTCCACTTGATCTGCATGTTGTTACTTATAACGCTTTACAAGCCCACCGACAGATCTGACAGCGATTTCAGCAGAGTGAGCGTGTCTTGTTTTTTCAGTAGCGCCAACCAGGGCCAAGAGTACGACTTAGCTACTTCATGCGCCACATTCTCTCGCATAACCCCTTTTTACAGGAGGGCACATTCACACACCTCACAGATAGAACACAGAAGAAGAACAACAATGCCCGAACCGGGACTCGAACCCGGGACGCCCAGAACACGGGGAAGACAATTGATCTGCATGATCTTAATATACATTTAGCACAAACCAGGAACTTCTGGTTAAATATTCGATATGACTGAATATGACCTTGGTTTTTGAGGACTATATTTGGTTTATATTTTTAAATGAAAAAAAAAAGCAAGGAGTGATTTCCCCAAAACATATATTCTCGCATTTTCTGCAATAAAGTTCTTATCTCTCACTGTTGCAGAGCCAATGCAAGAACTTATATCTTGATGCGGCAAGAACTTTTTCTCTTGATCTGGCAACAACTCTTCCCCGCCAGAGTACTTTTGTTTTTCCGCGCGAAAAAGATATGTCTCCTTCCGTCCCAAAATAGCCCTAGTGTTGCTTCAAACGTTGCGTTAATATAACCAAACCAAACCAAACCTGTAGCTGTGTGTGTGTGTACTTTTGTGATGTTATGTTAATGTTGTAACCCTGCTTTAGATGTCTTCTTCAATAGTTGCTTTACGTATAATAAATGGAAAAAAGACAGATCAGGTCCCTTTTATTTGATTACCCACGAACACTCACTTTCCCGCATAAAATTGTAGAACTTGGGTAAGTCCGCGAAACCTTGCATGGCCCTGACAAATAGCAGTTACGAAATATCGATCTTTGGCGTAAATCCTAGATTAGATCCTATCATTTTTATTGAGTTTATCGGGTGATGTATGTATTTTGATCATTTTTTGCCAACTGAAAACGAAATGCGATACGAGCCTACAGTTGTAGCCATCAAATAATATAACGAATTTCATTGATTTAAGTTACTGAGTTATTGCGACTATGTACATGAGAATGTATAGATCAGCAGTCATCTCTCCATTGACAGATTTGGTTCAAAATTCATTCGAATTTTCACATTAGATACCAAAACTGTGTACCAAATTTTATTTATTACGTTCTTTGCATTTATCTTGTTACTTTGTTGTAGAACAACCAGACAGATTTCTGAATGGATTTCATTCCAGATTTGCATTCCATTCATTCCATTGACAGACATACTAAATTTCATCCGTCTAGCTTACAACGCTTTTTTGCATTATCGTGTCCAGTAGAAACAAACGTAATTCGAGAAATGTGTTTTTCGGACTCCGAGATTTCATAAGTCAAGAATCGTCAAAATTCTGAGTTCGAAATTTTTGACAATTTCTGTACTTTTTCTTTTTATCCGAAGCATAAAAAGAAAATTATTAAATAAGTGAAAAGAATCTGATGAGTATATACCATCTTTTCAATAACTTTAATTATTACATAATAACTTTAGATTTTACTTATATTTACGATAAATATTTTTTTCTTCTAAACAGGAATTTTTTTTTCTCATTATAATCAGAAGAAATTTTATACGTGGATTTTAAATTGACGTTGGAAAAAAATAATAATAAATTGTAGTATAAAGATACAAAGCTTTTATTCATTTATTGTGCTAAAAAAATACTTTTAAATATTGAATCCGTATGATCATCCAATGAAACTTCCGGTGTTATTAATGATATCTTAGTTCACTATTTCTTGACCAAAGATTGCAGGCGCCGTCTTTCAATCAACACTTCTAACTGTGATTTATATTAATCTAGAATCTGGATATATATGAATTCATTTCTGAGTACAACCAATGGAATCTTCTAAATCCATATTTGAAAGAGGGAAACATAGAGAAAGAATGGTGGAAGGAAATAAAAATGAGCAGGATATACTTTTATTCAATCTAAATATTGCATTATGAGACATAAATTCAAATTTATAATGTTAACCACCAAGAGTCAAAAATGTGGTATTTAAAAAAATCAACTAAAATTAATATTAAACTTTACAGAATAAATTAAAGAAAATTTTAATTGTATGACATTTTGAGTTATTTTCCGCCTAAAATGTGATACTGATGAAGAAAAAGCAGAGGAAAAAAGTATTGGTCTTGCAAGGTCATTTTAATAAATAATAGAATATCAGTTTTTAAAGAGGCATTGATGTGTTAGCCTCTAAAGATTAAATACCATTTTGGCATTAATTAGATTAGATGATTGCCCTCATAATCTAATCCAAGGATTAACCAAAATTTTAAACACTGTTACCCAATTTTTTAAAAACAAATTCAAAGCGATTCACTTCATAGTCGGCGCATTGAATTTTTCCGGACACGAATAGCATGTTCTCTTGGAAAAATATTTTATTCCCCAAAAATGAACTTTTGTGAAGAGAAAAGCATTTATTATTTACAATTTTACGAAAAATATCTGTTTATAAGTTAATAATCATTTTAAGTCTATGTCAATTTTTTGTAAATTTTGGAAAGTTACTTAAACAATCAAAATCTTGTAACGATCCATTGAAAATTGATTCGCTACAGTTTGACAGTTAGGGAAACACTAATCTAACCATTTTCAAAAATGGCGATCTAACTCAAAAATATTCCTCGTGTTGCTTGAAAATAGGACCGGAGAAAACTCAGATAACAATTTATCGTCAGCATATGATATATTGCACAGTTTTTGATTTTACTTTCACAAACACTCAAAAATGACATTTTATAAG
This sequence comes from Argiope aurantia, assembly GCA_026543865.1. Taxonomy (NCBI): domain Eukaryota; kingdom Metazoa; phylum Arthropoda; class Arachnida; order Araneae; family Araneidae; genus Argiope; species Argiope aurantia. The sequence continues at coordinate 93,130 of JAPMOR010067614.1, read as the reverse complement.
AACCAGATTATATTAATTCATTTTTCTTTCAACTTGGCCACTTTTAGATGTAGACGGATGATATATCTGAGATTTCAGTTTGTTATAATTTTTTGGTCGGAAGAAATGCTTTATCAAAATAATAATAAATAAATAAAAATAAAAATAAAGTCTTGTTCTGAATAAATATACATTGATTGAATTCTAAAATTGCTGAGAAGAGATAAAATGTCGAGATCATTTATTTACCCATTTTGGTAGGTTTAACTTTTTCGTTCAGTGAGTATGTATTTGGGACACGTATCCATTTTTATCTTTTTCTATTAAATGGATTTGATCGAAAATTTAGTACTAATTTATAATTTTAGCGTAAAGATTATACGCATGATTTTGAATTACTACTTTTGCAAATAAGAAAGCTCGAATAGACGTACATATTACCACTCAAATTGTAGATAGATTTGGTCAAAAACTTGAAAGACATTTATATCCTCTTCTGATGATGAAACCATATGCTAAATTTCCATCAAACTCGCAGCGCTTTTTAGGAATCACGTCCACGCTCACTTACCGGATTTTGTCCTGCATATAGTAAAAATCTACAATTTTGGTACGAAGGTATATTACTTGACCAACACATTGGGTTGCGTTCACAAACAAGCATACATAATTCCAAAAATATGTTTTTTGCATTCAGGGGAGTAAGTACAAAATATGGTGATTAATTAAGGAATAAATACAATATTTTCTCGCTATATTCTTCACATTCACACTGCAAAATTGCCTCAGGCATGAGAAACCCAGATCAGATAGACTGAGGTAAGAAAAGCAGATACTAGACACCCTTATCCTTAGGGTCATTGGCTAGATAGAGCCCTGTCGAGCCAACCGCAAACCAAAAACAAGCCGACAGTCCCTATCAGACGAATGATGCATCCCCCGTCAGCATGGAGGCTAACAGCAGCACTCTTTACCTGACGTCAAGGTCTGTCAAGGTGTGAGAAATCACCTGAGAAACAAAGGTGCGTCCACGTCATTAAATCATTAAGAAGGTTGATTAACACCCTGGGTGATTAATTATAGGGGAAACGAGACGGAGGAGATAAAGCTTATATAACGGGACCGTCGGGTACTATCGTCAATAATTGCGATTGTATAATTCGCCTTCCATGAAGATGTTGCTTCTGGTAGTCTTGGGCATGCTTTTGTTGAGTAGGGGTGGTTTAGGTGATGATCTTTCGAATGATCTACTCTACAACTGGAGATTGGATCGGATTCTGAAGCTGGATTTGCCGAAAGAGTCATTCCATGAAAAATTCTTTGACTCGCAAGTGAGAAACAATTATCTGTCAATCTTTTTCCAATTCTTGTTCATTATATACTATTTGATAGAAGAATATTTAGTAAGTAGTATAATATTTCATATGTAATCGAATTTCCTGGATATTCTGGCTGACTCACCTTTTAAAATCTTAAGAATTCCTCAAATTCTTGATACCGAATTTAGAAACTAGAAATTCATTTTTGCAATGGTTTCTTTTGTTTCCGAATCATGTTTTGAGCTAATGCTTTTATAAAAATTATAAAATATAAACTGCAAATTTTTGTAAGGAACGATTTTATCAAATTCTTGCTTTAGTCTGACATCATTTTACTTTTAATTGACTTTGCATGTATCTTTCGATTTAGTAAAAATGTGCTAAATTATATGTACGTGCGACGATTTAATTTTAGGAAATTCATTTCTTTCCTCTTTTTTTTTTTCCATAACTCATACCAATCTTGTCTTTTATTTTTTAGTCTCAAAAACCGTTTTTTCATTTGTGATTAAGTTCTTTCAATAGCCATGTATAATATGCAAAGCGAATAACCGAGAATTTACTGTATTTCTAGAGAAATTCAACAGTTTAGTAACTACTAGGTGGAATTTTTTAAGCTCAACAAGCTATTACTGGAAAAAAATGAAAGGTATGCTTAAAAAAACTGTCAAAAAGTTTCCACATAGTTTAAATTTATTTTATAAAGCCATGTCACAAAAAACGGTACATTATTTAAATTGATACGAAACCAAAATATAAAAAATTGCAGATAGTTTGCTTTCCTGGATCATTTAAAAACAAATAAAGGTAAAGTACCAAGTGCAGGAAAATAGTTGAATTCGAGGTTTTATACAATGCGATTAAGGTTTTATTAAAAAGAGGAGATTTTTCGATCATGGATCGAAAACACTTGAAACCGAGTGCTCAAGATCTCAGATGCATAATTCAAAACATAGGCTAGAAGGGAACGCAACGAAATTGGACAAAATACGGAAAATATATAAATCTCAACTAATAATAAAGATTCGTGTTTGGTTGGCACTTTATTGCACAGATGGCCGGTCTACAATTGATCATTTGACTTCAAGGATGGGAATTTTAATTGATTAAAAATTGAACTGAATTTTGACATTTTACCTACATAACATTCCGTAATATTAGTGCACAAAAATTAATTTTAGGCCGTTTCTAAAATTAAAACATTTTCTTTTTAATGATACTAATTTTATAACCTTGCAAGTATTTTCTGAATTTTGATAATTTTTTAAAAGAGATTTTTTGTGCAATTTTCAACATTGCAGCATTGAAATTCAAACCATTTACATTATTTTAGCAAATATTTGATTTTGTGGTTTTTCTTCCGTTGTTGAAAGCTAAAAAGGGAGGATTCTTTTAAAATCTGTGTACTTTATAAGACGAATAAAAAAATAAATAAATAAAGCCTCAATATCGCGAAATTTAGAAGAAAGTGAATTTTACATTTTTATTAGCACCTTGATGTCATTAGATCGATCTCCATTAGAAAGATTCACTTAAACTGTGAACAAAATTTATGTAAGTTAATTACAATAACATGATTTAACGTCTGCGAGTTTGACAGAATCATGAGCCTGAAGTTATATCTAAATGATTTAATTGAAATTTAACATAACTAATATTCCCGGTATTAATTCTAACCAACTTGTCACCAGAGGCGATTTGTAAAAATGAAATGAAATAAATATTTATAAGCAATAAGATTAGGAAACAAGGAAAGGATAAGAGGGTATAAATAACGTGCTTTGCTAATTCTGTTGCTATTTTCCCTACAGGCTGAATCATTTACATTGATCACATTGGGCTGACCATATTCTGCATAGGTTAGACACATACTTTATGTGAAAGTTGGGAAAGAAAATGATTTCGAAGCTCACATGCTTAAAAATTAATTCTAATTTATCTTTTTAAAACAACTTTTTTAGTCATCAACTGAATTTGGTACAATCTAGAACATTTAATGAAAATTTAAGACAAACCGGGTCGTATTTAACCTAAGATAAGGACTGTTTAAGTTAATACGGAGTGTCAAGATTTCTTAGTTTTTACTCCTTCGCTTTTTAAAAATATCGCACGATGTAGTACAATAGCAGTGGCACTGTAAGGTGAAAAGGGAATAGGGATATAAAAACTATTCTAAGCCACCGACTGCTTTGGAAGAAGGTGGTGAGTCTACCTTATTGTGAAATTTAATTTAATTTTAATATTAAAATAATGAGATAATTAGATAAACTACCAATACTAATTTTATAATTTTATCTCTGCCAGCCGTAGTCCAAATATTATATTTAAAAAAATAGTATTGGCATCTTTAATAAACTTGTATGAATCATTAAATCTGAAATATAAAAATTATATCAAATAAAATAATAAAAAATATGCTGAAATTAGGAATATATATATATATATGAAAAACATTTTGCTTTAAATAAACTACCAACTTTTAATTAATTTCAGAACGAAGCGGATGGCGGTAGTTCTGACGTTGAGCACCAAGAGGAATTCGGTGAGTGTGTAAATATGTTGTATTCATTTTTATTGGTTATTAGATTTTTCTGGGTTTTTCATAAAAACATAATACTTGACAATCATAACCCTTTTAAACCTCATAAGCTCCCGAATAACTTGCTTATCAGTAAGAAAATAAAGTGAAAAATTGCAAATCAAGAACGGGTGCATAGTCTTTTATACTCTGCAGTAACTTACCAGCAATCTTTATTTGCTCATATACAAAATATACAAAAAAAAAAAAAAAAAAATTTGTAATCATAAAAAAAAAAAACTTCAAGAATTTGACAAGTTTCCACATTTTAGATCTTCCTTAGTCCAAAAAGCGCATTTTCGGTATTACGTCTGTCTATCCTCGAACTTGATAAAGATGCAGTGAGGCAAACAAATGAAATTAAACATTAGGTTTTTGCACCAAATTTGAAAAAAAAATCCACTCACAAGAAACTTTTCTGTCTCTGTCTGATTGCAAGAGCACGCGATAGCTGTAAAATACAAAGAGCTAGACAGATACAATTTGGTATACAGTTGTAGCATCTAAAATATCGATGCATATCAAATTTTTCAAAATTGAGTAAGGGTAAATCATCTATTGGTCTGTACATTCGCATGCATTTAAACGCGATAATTCAAAAATGCAACGACTTAGATAAACGAAACTCGGTCCGTGATCTTGTAATCAAAAATTGTAGTTATTTGTCCAATTCTAATTTTAATGAGTCGGAAAAAGGAAGTTCGAGGAAGTATATTTAGTTTTCATTCTTAAAATGAGAAGCACGAAACGCTCAAGTGCCATACGTATGAAAATAATAATAATAATAATAAAATAAAATAAATAAATAAATGGCCGCTCGTAGTGCCGACGTTTTTTCTTGGCCAATTTCCACAATTTTTAAATGAGGAGGAATAACACCTTTATTACAAACTAGACGAGAAAGATTTGAGGAGAGCTCTCACTCTGATTTAATTTCATTTCTGTATCAACATATAACTTGTGATAGATAACTTCAGGAAAAGAAATGATTTAAAACTAAAATGATTTAATATCTGACTTCGATTGCCACTGTCTATTTGCTAATAGCACTGTACTCTTTATTTTGTTTGTTGCCTATTTGTACTCTTCGTCTTCTTGTAGATATTGTCAAGGAAGTCTATCGTAATACGAAACTATAAACGCTTGATTAAAGCGATCTTTTCAAGTGTAAAGGAGTAAACACAGCATCTTTATGAACCAAGCTTTTTTGGCACAGAGGAGTCCCTAACAATAATTATTAGGAAGATATTGGTAAATGTTATGTATTCAAGGAAAATTTAAACAAATATATTAAATTCAAATGTTAACGTGGGCTGAATATACAAGAGCTAAATTTATATGAGCAGAATGGGAAAAAGGATTTTTAATTTATGTAGAACATAGATTTATTTCGTAACAAGTAATATAAAAAAATAAATTTTGAAGTCAATTCCTACTTTAACAAGAATTGAGCTCCGATTCTTCACCTTCACGTGAAAAATACTGAAATCCTTGCATTTTACCGATTGAGCTACTGCCTATAGATTTCAATTTTCATTACACACTGCTAAAACTCTATTTAAAGTATTAAAAATTAATTCAATTGAATAATTATTGAATTAATATTTGAAAAATCTGTATTAACATCAAGTGTCATCCATTACAAGTTTTAAAAAATATATTTGAACTTGAATGGATGAATAAAAAGTATTTTATGAACGATTGAAAATTTGAACAAGATATATAAATATATATAGGTAGAATGTGAACTAATAGTAGGAATTGAAAAAATAATGACAACAATAAATTCGTTTTTGACACTCGTCTCAATAATCATTTTTCCTATTTCAAAGGACGACCTATCTGCAGTAATTAATTTCAAATGTGGTCCAAAGTGAATGTTGATAATTTTGTATGTATTTATCTTCTTCCATAAACGAAAATCATTGTTCACACCGATAAGAGTTATCGAAGATAGAAACAATTTTATGTGGTATTTTTCCGAGTGTTTTCAAACCTGACTAGCAAGTATTTGCAATATTCAAGAATCACGAATTTGTGTATTGTAATCTCAGTGTATTCAATGAATCTCGGCATAGTATTAAGGTAAACAAATATTTGCTCTCCAATTCACTTAAACCACTGATTTGCGTGAAATGAAGACAAGAACTGCTGTTTAATTTTATCACATACTCTTACATCTTCTGGCCTTAAAGTTATCCGTTTTGGGTCTCAACTTTGAAAATCTTGTCTCAAAGAAACATTATAAATAATCATATTTCTCATATCTTCATTAGAATAATTATAAAAAAATCCCATAAAAAATTGCCTTTATTCCTTTTAATCTGTGTCTTGAATATTCACGATTTTCTGGAAAATCCTACGCCTGGTTTATAGCTAATCATTTTCAAATCATATTATGATTTCAAGTTTGAATATGTGATTTGAACTCAGAATTTACGTTTAATGGAAACAAATGTCAGAAAAATGTACAGATCAAAGTTATTCAAAGTTCAAACTCAACATAGGAGCTGTATTACAAAATTCTTTCTCATCTGGATTGTTAAACACTTGCATTTCACTTGAGTTCTTTCATGTTTATAATGTTAGCATTTTGTAACTGATTATTAATTTACTTTTTGATATGCTAGTTTTCACATTTTGTACTCTTGTGTATTTTCGATGACAATTAGGAATTTAACTATTTTCGGGAATAATTATCAATTACTGATACAAATTTTACTTCACAAGAGTGGAACCCCTTAAAAGCAAATTATTTTTTAAATATTAATTTGTTAATATATATATATTAATAGATTATTAATTACAAAATAAGAAGGCAATTAAAAGAAAAGAATTTTTCCTTTTAATGCGTTAATAAAACTGTGCTTTTAAAACTCTTTTAATTAAATTAATTAATTTTTTTCTCAAAGAATGTTTGACATTTTTTCCCTCTGACCTTTTGACACCTTTTTTTATGGTAATTTTTCTGCATTTATTTACAGGATTGCCCTTAACGCCGGATGAATTCGAAGCTGCACAAACTCTTCCAGGTAATCAATAGGTTTTATATATATATAAATCATGAAGTATAGATTACTTCGTATTTGAACTTTTGTACTATCCTTTAAGACAAAAATCTTAATTATTTAGAAATTAAATTAGATGAATTTAATTTTATCTCGTAACCTAGATATTTCACTTTTTATTAGGTATTTAAAACGATGACAAACTTAGATTTTCATTTATTTATTTTTAACCCTAGCTTCTTATTTCCTATTTTCTTGCGAACCCAGCCCAATATAGTGTTAGTGGCATTTACAACCCCCACCCTCCGCTATTTCTATTATCGTTGTGACATTGGAACAGTTTTTACATACCTCCCTTTTTTAAATATTCCTTCCTTAAATATTTCCCATTAGGTTCCGTTAAGAAAATTTCATATTGCACTTGTCGTCTTTGGCGACCAGCTTGTTTCCCGGGTTATTGATTATACAGTACACTCCAAGAAGGGCACTAAAGAGGGGCAGATTGGATAACAAAAAAAAAAAAAAAGGATGGACCGGAGTTCTATGAATTTATTTCTTTGTTCACCAGCACCAGGAGATACAAGTTTTTATACCAAAACTCACTGTTATAATACGTATTTTCTATCTTTTTATTGAGTATCCATTTATCTCAAGTCATGCAGAATGTGAACGCTGCCGCGGCCTGGTGAATCATAGACGAACGGTATTGTATTGCCGGTAAAGTGTCAAGTTAAAATAGAAGACTCTGTACAGGAATGTTTGTTTATATATTGCACTGCACATTCCAAGAATTTATTAGAGAAAAAATTATTTAAAGGTTATAAACTGTTCACATTTTAACACAAATTCTGTAATGCCTAATTTAAATGCAGGAAACATAAACAAAACATTAAAGTAAATCGTAGGGCTGATTCTTAAGTAAATTGACTCAAACTGATTTTATTTTTTACTGATAAATGATTGCACACACTATATGAAAGGGTAACGCTAAGATAAGAATCAAAGCTTATAGTTTTTAATTTTAGAAAAAGCCACAGTAGATGACTGCTTCTGCAGCGCCTTGCCTTCTTCATTAAATTACGATAAAAGAAAACTATGCCGAATAGTCGTGACCCGGATACTTGGGTGTCTACTGTATTTCATTTCAATTAAATTGCTTGGACGCATCTCTTGGGAACACTGCAAAGACATATTAATAGGGTTTTAAATCATTTGTATGAAACAAATAAAATGCGTGGGATGAAAAAATGATATATTGTTTGTGGCCTCATTTGCATTTGCTATGCAAGTGTAGTATCTTTAATTTTAGTTTTCAGTATATTTCTGTGATTCTTTGCAAATAGAAGTCAGGTTTCTAGCAAACGGAAAAATATTCATGTGGTCAGTGCTGCATCCCATTTTGTAAAATATCCTTATATCCCATTGACCTTGAACTATATTTATTACTTTTGAAGTATCCGGTATCTTTCAGGGGCATCCCGTTCTTTTATTGCCCAACACCGAACAATCTGAACATGAAGGGGAAGAGGAGAAATTTTCTGGGGAGAGAAGGGGATGTTCTCTGCTTCCCCTTTTGCCACCTCAAGACTGCTTGGGAAAAGGATTAAATTTATGAGTTTCATCCCCCCTCCCCCCTAATGGCTTTATTGACGGACGTCCCCTTTTGCTAATAAAGTTGTCAGAGGGATTACGACTGTGGAAAATAAATGGACTTGGGGGTGGAAAAAAATGTTTGCTGTTTATTTTTTTTTTAACACGTGTTTTCAAGCCTTTAACAGATAAGAAATCTGCTAAATTAGTTTCTTCTGCTGAATAACGAATAGATGCATTGAAAACTCAATAGTTAAAGAATTTCTTTAATTAGAAATAACCAAAAAAAAATTGTGTGTGCTTAGCTTTCGATTTCTAACGATAGCAGCAGATGCAACAACAAGAAAATTCTTTAATTAAAATTATATGAAGTATCGAATGTTTTTTCACTTGCGTATGCGTATCTTTTCGTTAACATGATAATATTTATAGTCAAACACATTATTTGTAAATTGCATCCTATAATATGAATGATTAAAAATGGTACACAACGCCTTACAGCGTAGTACGTTGTACTTAAAGCTGACAAATTCATTGTTAATTGTTTAACAAATTCATTGTTTTAGACAATAGATCTGCTTAGAAAGGTCTTCCAAAATGTTCATTAGATTTTTGTAATTAAAAATTAGTTTATATTTTGCAGATTTTTCTCCCGGTAATTTCGGAGTACATTATCGCATTAAGTCGTTTGCTTTAGCTTTTCAGTTATATCAGTTTTATTTTTGTGGCATTTTTCTTCTCTAATTTGAATAAATTTTAAAAATTACTATAAAGCATATTTTACAATACCTTTTATGCTTAATATACTTTTATCATTGTTTTAAAAACAAAAAGATAAAATGAATCAATTATAAAATTATGTCATGTTGCGAGTTTTCGAATTCTTTTAATTCGAGCCTCCTTTAATTTTAATATGATAATTTTTATAAACTGTCATGCTATCTATAAAATCAACAGGCACTATTAAAAGTCGCATAAAATACTTTACCGTACAGATTATTGGAGCTAAAGCTGCCGAATTTGATTAGTAATTACTTCTTGATAATGACGAGAATTATAATGATTTAAATGCATTTTTGAAAAATCTTAAGAAACTCGTTATAAATTAATGAACTTTCTTTAATTTTTAATCCGAACTAAAAGGAAGTTATGTACGAATTTGTTTGAGTAACTTAATTGATGTGATGAACAAGGTTTATGAAAATAACTTTCACCTCACGTCAAATTATTAGTTCTCAAACACCTTTACATAAAATCTGATTCTTCGGGAATTCAAAGCATCGATTAAATCAATCTATTTGAAATTAATGTATGCTTTCGTTTTTGTTTTATTGTCATGTATATGAAATATACAAAAGGAAAATATTGTAATTGATAACTCAAAAACGCTTTCGAAGGCAGACGAAAGGCAGGTATAAGCATCACCGAATTTGTAGATTTCCGTCAAATTTTATACGAAATCCATTTAGAGGATGTTTATCCATCCTACTTTCAGAAAACGAACAACTACTAAATATAAAGAATTAGATAGATAAAACAAATTAAAATTTAAAGTGAATATATGTATCAAATATGTGGAACCAAATCAGTTTAAAGAGTTGATCGTCACTCGGCCTGTATTTAAATAGGCGCGTGAACGCGGTAACTCCACAACATAATGACTTAAATAAATGAAATTTGGTATGTGATCTTTTGACTATATTTGTAGTTCTGTTCCAAATATTGGTATCAATCGATAAAAAAAAAAAAAAAAGGCATCCAAATCAACCCCCCTCAAAAAAAAAAAAAAAAAAGACAGAGGGGGGGGGGGGGGGGAGAGCGAGAAAGAAAAAAAGTCACCCAAAATCGCTTTCAAATAGTCTTTTTCCTAAATTTGGTCCCTTAATGGTATGACGATGTCGAGTTTGCGTTACCATGGAAAGGGGTTACAGTAGCTTCTGAGAGTAAAGACCCCTGAGCACCCGAAGGGCAAGGGTCTGACTTCTAGCTCATATGAAGATGAAACTCACACATTCGCTTGCACAACCCCTTTTTACAGAGGGGCACATTCACGTACCCCACAGATAGAAAACAGATGAAGAACAACCATGCCTGAACCGGGATTCTAAACCGGGACGCCCAGATCACGAGGAAGATGCGCTACCATTATGCAAAGAGGCCAGCCGCCAATGGTATGCGATTAAAATATGATAATCTAAAAAGGGAACAATGAAATCTTGAATGTTGCCTTGTACCATAACTATAAATCTATGCAAAATTATTAACAAATAGAAATGCTTTAATAGCAAATAGAAATGCTTTAATTTAATAATTATCCACAACATGTACGTTTGAAAAATCATAACTCAGCTTCGAATTAAAAAAAAAAAAGAGAAAGAAGAACATTTGTTCTCCGGTTCGAATTCCTGTTCCTCTAAAGGATTCGAGATCCCTTTACTCTAGAAAGTTTGAGAGCCATTTTCTTTAGTACGTTCGACACTGAGTTCTAGACATTTCCAAATCCAGTTCTAGAAATTTGCTACATACATGAGGTTGGCGTATGGCAATCCAACGAGTTTTGAGTGATTTTATTTGTCAAATTAACTATAAGCGAGATTTTACCAAAAACAAGTTTTCGTAAGATGTCGGCTTCAGAATCGAAGGGTTACAGGTATGAAACCCGATTCTACCAAAGAACTTTCTTTTGTTAAATTTGATTCTGGTGTACACTTATTTTGATATCGAAGGTCAAAGAAGAATACGGAGAGGTGTGCCTGCTTATGTGTCGCTCGATATTTGAGAACGACTCACTTTTACGAAGTCTGTCCTGAAATAGTCTCCGAATTGCTTAAAAATTGGACATATGTATAACAAAACCAAATTTATCAGCTTCACAGCTTGTTCCGAAATTATTTGAAGTTTATTAATGCTTGATCGCCTAAAAAAGTTAATTCATGCTATCGGGTGTTATATAATTAAATGCTATGCATAAACTTTGAAATTAATTTTGTTTTTGCGTGAGGGAATAACGTGGCATCCAGCATATATTTGACAGATTTGATACTTGCGATTACGTAACGTCACAAGAAAGTGGCGACATTCATCACGTGATTGTGATGTCACGCCAATGGATCCCAGTTGTTAGGATGTCGGGGCACAGAGGCTTGGTCCGTTTTGTGTGCAAACATTTTTGCGTAAATCAGTCAGATGAGAGTTTCTAAAGCGCATAATATATTATTAAAAGTATATTTTGACTTTTTCGATTTCAAAACTTCGAACATTTATATGAAGTCAACGGTTTTTGTGCTCTCAAAGTAAAAGGTATCCTACACAACAGGTGTGGAGAAAGATATTTCCAGCTTTATAACGGGAATTTTTCTCAATTCTTCTGAATTTTTCCAAAATTCAGGAAAATTGTCCTTTTAAATTGATGTCGCAGATGCTCCTAATCCGATATGAAATAAACGGATTATTTATCCATTTGACTCTGCAACAGTTCTGTATAAATTAAAATTCATATACTGAAAAAGAATGTATTCTGCATTTCTCATTAAATTCATTAGATCTATTACATGGGCGATTTTTTTTTGTTACTTACTATGTCTTGAAGATCAAAAGACATATGACATCAGGGCTTCCGATTAGCAAGTGTTGCTGAAAACTCCAAACTTATTTGACATATACTGCAATGGCAAATACTATACTGAAATGGCAAATACTATCAATTTATTATTTGGGCATGTTTCTGTGCTTTATTTAATCTTTCATTAATATTTTTATACGACTCTATATACTGTTCGTTAACTTTCGTATTTGCTTCTAATGAATCTGTAAATTTTACTAATGTGCTTCTATACTACTGTTTTATAATGTGAACTAAAATGAAAGGAGTTGTTACATGGAAGAATTGGAAGGATAGGTGAATGAGTTCAAAGACATTCAAAGGAATTAGCCAACCTAAATCTCTCCCTAAACACCAAATTATTCACTTAGACGAATCGTTTTGATTAAATTTAATACTATTTATTCAAAGTTCTGATGGTACAAATTATTTTGGTAATTTATTAGACAATTCGTAATAAGCTGGTATCCGTGATGCTACTACATATGTGATAAAAAAATCTTTCACATCTCTACACAAAGTTGATTGCTGAACCTAGAACTTCTGAATTTAGCATGTAATTACTTCCTAACTTGATGGTGCTCACTTGAAAGGGTTCGTCACGAATTTAAAATAGATTTTTAACTAAACATTTATCGAAATTTTAACGATTTTTTCTCCTTAATAACTTATCATCATATTATCATGGACAAGTAATTTTTATATCACTTAAAAAATAATAAATAATTTTTCACTGATACTAATAATCAATTTTCCTTTAATTTTAATAATTTTTTCAAAATTAGTTATAAACATAATTTTGCAGCAACACTTATTCTTTATATAATCATATACTTCGAAATAGCAAGACAATAATATGAATGTTTTAATAGATAAACAAAAATAGATATTACTCTTTCCAGTATAATGCTAATGGATACATTAACATATTTCAAAATATATAGCATTTTTTAAGCAAGATAATGTACTTAGGTTAACATTTTTCTTGTAAAGTTTGTGATGTAAAAAGCATAAGTCATTGAGTGAAACGGCTGTTACAATCAAGTCAAGCGAAGATTAGACAGACGAATAAAGCTGATGTTTCAGACTATAAGATCGAATTCTTTATATATTTTTTCATATATAATTTTGCATCTTAATATCAGTACCGTAGCTTATAAAAAAAATTTGCTATTAGTTAACAAGGTTTAAATGTGAGCTAAAAGCCATTAGTGAATCCAAATTATTTTCAAGAGATGGCACCACTATCGTGAAATTTTGAAGAGGAATAGCTTAACTCGCTGTTATTTAATGACAGTGTGTGTTTATGTTATTTTCATAGAAGAAGTTGGATATTCTATTTTTAAATCGCATATGTTTATTGTTTTTATTCTAGCGAAATTAAATTTTAAAAAAATTCTCTAATCTCTAGGAAAATGTAAATATTTTTTTCAGAAAAATTCTTTGCTCCGGAGAAAGGAACTGATCCACTTCACAAGTCAGGATACTTCGAGGGTGACATCAAAAATCCGAAACTTGTTGAAGTACTGTAATCAGTTTTGTTTCCTTTTTGCTTAGTTTCATTTCGAAACTGTCCAGTATCAAACAGCTTCAGCATCTTTTGCATAACAAAAATTGTCAATGAAAATAAAACAATTAGAAATAAAATATGTGCCTTAGTTAATTCCATTTCTTCCTTAGCTTTAACTGAGGAAATAAAAAATAAAAAAAGAATGAAACAGTTCTCTGATGTTTTGAATATATTTATTTCTTTTGTAATGGGAGCGGCATGGCAAAAAACAAATGACTTGTGATTTCAGCACAAATAACTAGAATATTATTTTTTAATGTACAAAAAAAGTATCCAAATGGAAAACCTGGAATAAACAAGCTATAGAATTAATTTTTGTAACTGTATGTGTATTTACGTGAAATTCCGTACCATTCATGGAACTGGAAGTGCGACAACTGTAGTTAAGCCGCAAAATGGTCAAAAAAAAAAAAAATCAACACAAAAATGCTTAATTTTTTAAAAATTTATAGTATATATACAATTACGACCTGATAAACAATGGATTTCTCTGCTTACAAGTTGTTGTTTAATTTTTTAGTAAAAAAAAGGCGAACAAATCGGACACCGATATTTGATTCGTATTGTGATTTTTTTTACTGATCGGTAAAAAAAAAAAAAAAAAAAAAAAAAAAAATCAGAATTATTTTTTGGTACGTTTGTTTGCTTAATTTTTCTGTCCTCTTTTCGTGAGTTCAAGATATTTTATTTTACAATAATTCGGGATTAACAAACACAATTAATCAACCCTCGGATAATCGAAAGAGTTTATGTAGATTATCAAAATTTTTTTACATTTCCATTTTTGAAATTCTAATGTAAATAAATTATATTATGTAACAAAGTAGAAAGAGATTAAAAGATAAGTAATTTTTATTTTTTGTAATTTTTTTCTATGAATAATAAAGAAAGGAAGTTTAAAACAAATTCCCTATGATTAAACCTATATAATTTGAACTATCCTTCTCCCAATGCTTTCCTCCAAGATTGAAGGAATTGAGGTTAGGTTCTACTCTGGCTGTAAACATGTTAGGTTTGTCATCAAATAATGGATTATTTGATTATTTTATATTGAACTTGAAGGAGTAAGGGGTAAAAACAAAACTAACTTTTTCTAATCTAATCTATGGGGGATTGAGAATGAAATAATACTTTTCCATGACGATTACCATGAACACTGGATTATGAATGAAGGATATACCTGGGAATTAAATTGTCAGATATGAAAACTAAATAGGACAAAAAAAAGTTGAAGGTCCCTTATATTATGAAATTAAGATTAAAAGTGGGCGGTAACAACAAAATAGCTAAAAAAAAATATATTTATTATACAAACTATATAAAGACCGATATCCTGATCCGGCATTTCTGAAATGCGTGCTGTACTCGAGAGGTCATCGACTCGCTTATCGATTGTTCTTTAGTGATAAAGAAGAAGACGAAATTACAATGACCAGCTGACCACAAGTTAAGTCCTTCCATGTCCTTACCCAGACAACTAATCAATGATACCTGTGCTGTTCTGTGCCGGGCAGAACACAGTTGAACAAAATGGATCACCATCAAATATTGAAGTTCATCTGTGCTATTTCTTTTTTGCTTAGCATTCATTAAATACAATTTATTTATAATATATTTACTGAAAGTTTTGTTGCAATTGTCAGATAACAAGATTAATTGCGTTTGGTATACATGATATGGATGTTTCTTCTCACAGGAGAGAAATGCCATACGAGATAGCCACATGAAATGGCCGAGAGGTGTCATTCCATATGTCATAGCCAACACATTTAGTAAGGCACTCATTTTATTTTTGCAACTTGATTATCAGACTACTTGTAGCTCATGCTGAAACTGAACGCATCTTTGTTTGCAGATCACCAGGAAAGAAGTATTATTGCTCGAGCAATAGAGGAGTACCACAAAAGCACTTGTATTCGATTTGTGCCAAGGAGTAACGAAGTGGACTTTGTCTTCATCACTCGCAGAGAAGGGTAAAATGTTTCTTGTTTCTTTCAGATTTTTGAAACGTGCATAAGTCTTTTAAAGTATAAGATGTGGGACTCTGATGTTCATGTGAATTTTTCAGTTTTGGAGGTTCATAAATTAAAAGTTTGGATCACTTGCGCCAAGATCGGTGCAATTAACTTACCGCTCATGCACAAAAGAAAATCCTTGCACTTCTTAGTGTTGTGAACTTACATATTCATAAGCCTACCTGAATTAACAAATTCGATGCAAAAAATATTTATTGATTGATTTTAAATTAACAAAATATAATTTAAATTATTAAATAAAGGAACAATTTTCAGTTATATGGTGGAACTACACTTAACGAGTATAATTCTTCCCCGAATATTCGTTAAGCAAAACAATTTTTTCCAGAAGAATCCCTGAAATAGGACTATGCGTTCCATTCCGAAAAAAAAAATATTCAAACAAATTTATAATAATGTAATTTATTATGTATAATGCATTCTTCTTTTTAGAAGAAAATTTTCTAAAGATCTTCTTTGGCTACAATAAAAAATGAGACACAGCATTATCGTTAAATGAATTTGTAGCTCACAGCTACTGCCTTATCAGGATGATGCTTCTTAACGTACAACGCAATAATTTCCCATGTTTTCAGTATCTTTATTATTTCATTGGAAGATTGCGGCGTTATTGTGTCTGTTATTTCAATATCTCCTGACCAAATCTCAGCAGCCTTTTGCTGTGACACAGAATGCAGTTCCGTAAGTTCTTCTAATAGTTCTGGCTATATTTTTTCAACAACTTCTCGCCTTTCACCGGCTATCAACCTTTAGTTCCTTAATCTCGATCAAAGATACAGTTTTGTCGATTAAAGCTTTACAGACATTGCATTAAACCTTTGGAATCGTTTTATACAACGCTATCAATCTGAAACTTTTTCCACGTTTAATAGAATGTGACGTCAAGATGTTCGCCACTCGTTCTGCGAAACATCGCTCGTTAAGCAGGTCACTTAATTATATTTTGTTTTGGTCGTTATGAGAATCATTTGTAAAGCGAGGTTTGATCGTATTGATTAATTTGCTTTTTAAGCAAGAACAATTCATTCGCATAATTAATAATTTCTTATAACTGTTAAACACGTATTGCAATTCAAAGCCTATGACAAAGAATTTAGATCTGATGAACAAATGACTGTTCCGTTTCATAAACAATATCTCTATTATAGCGATATTCTTAACGATCGCTTAGGATCGCCTAATAGTAAAAACGGGTCCGAGCTGCACATAGGTATGCAAGATTTCATATTTTCATCTTGCTCTTTAACAGGTGCTTCTCCATGATTGGCAGAGACGGTGGTCAACAACTGCTATCCCTCGGCGATGGCTGTATGTTCGTGGGCATCATCATCCACGAATTCATGCATGCAGTAGGTTTCTGGCACGAGCAAAGCAGGGCCGACAGGGATAATTACGTCACCATTTTATGGGAGAATGTTCAGGAAGGTGAGAATCGAATTGTTTTCAATGCATGCATTTTCAATTGACATTAATTTAAAATACAAAACTGATATAAAGGTACTGTTAAATTACGCAGTAGTCCGGACAGCATTTGTTGCTGTTATTGGAACCTTATTTTCAAGTATTTTCATTTCCTCTGACTGAAGTGTTTGTGACAATTAAATATAAACGGTGAATGAAATCTAATTTCACTATATATAAATGCCCTGCAATAGGTTTTTAAAAAAAAAATTCTATTCGAAGCTAGACAAACCTAAATATTCATATTCATTTCGACCTGAATAGAAATATATTACTTTTGAGGCATATTTCATAACAATTCGTTTGCGAATGTGGCGCTAACGAATTGTTATGAATGAAACTAAAATGAATTTAGAAGAATTATAATTTAAGGTTTTATTGCGGAGACGTTTGAATCAATTAGTTATATTCACTATCCCATTTTAAAACTACTTATTTAGTTTAGTTACCCAAATTAGCATTTTTTTACACTAATTTGGAATTGGCTTCGCAATTCTGAGCGAGTTTAAGTTAACAAGTCTCTCTCCAAATTTGTATCAAAATAGTGAGAGAAAGTTTGATTTTTTAAATCTCAGATTTAGCATATACCATACCGAAATACGTGGCAGATCTGTTTTTAAGTCAGATTTTAAACTTTAAAACCTCCGTGCCATAAAGCCGAGTCCTTATCATCTGTCACCGGGGCCGGGAAACCGTTCAGTAAATACTCTGTATAATCTCAAATTTTTTGCTTAATTTATTGAAATCTTAATCCTTGTCCAAAGTACTTCTATCTATTTCATATATGCAACATGAAAGACCAAATTTCAACATCTTGGCCTACGAAATATTTGGATAAGAGTATCAAGAAATTCACTTATCTTCTAAAGCTTGAAGAGCTATTAACTGTATTCGTTTTCCAGGTCAGACGCACAACTTTGCTAAGTACACGGACGGTCGCCTCCACCATCTTAATGAGCCTTACGACTACAGCTCCATCATGCATTATGGACCTTACGATTTCACCAAGTACCGCAACAGACCCACCATCCTACCCAAACAGAGAAATGTGATGATTGGACAGAGATCAGGATTCAGTCCAACCGACCTCAGGAAGATCAATAAATTGTACCAGTGCGGATCTTTACACAAAGGTGAACATCTTACAACATGATTAGTTTTAAGAAAGAGGGAAATCCATTTTTATGTTATTACATGTATTACGATAACTAAAATTCTAGTTCCAGTATCTTTTACGAGATTAATGAAACGAGATTATAGAAACTAAATACGTAAAACGCATCCGCTCTCCACTTTCGATTGTTATATGTTATTAATGAATAACACTGTTTTTTCGAATATTTATTTGTGTAGAGGGACGAGACTCTTTATAACTCCATTATAAGGTAGATGAAAATAACAGACGAGTTTCAGGAGCTGCTATTTAATTATTTTCTAAGTTCCACATTTCACAAGGCAAAACAAATACGAACACGAAAATACACGACACTCACTAGAATATAATCTAATAACGAACCTCCAAGAAGGATCATGGGAAATATATTTTTATGTTAATAAAGTAACGCCATCTGTTGTATCAAAAGAGAAGATAGTAGAGTTACATAACCGCTACATTTGTTAAATTATGATGCAGATACTGAATGCTTGATATGAACTTGAGTTTAGAAATTCCCAATAACCACTACATTTTTGAGTTGATCAATTCTTTTTTCTGCTAATAATCTAATTCATTTTTTTTAAATAATTATAGACGTATGTGAGGACACAGATAGTCAGTGCAGAGGATGGGCTGAACTTGGGGAATGCAAAAGGAATCCTAAATGGATGCTCACCAACTGCAGGAAGTCTTGCAATCAATGCCGTAAGTTTAAAACGATCCAAACGTTGTAATAATAATGATGATTTCTTTGTTGTACTTCAAAGTTAATATAATGATTTGTATTTGTTTTCGTTTTTCATAACATTTCAAGGTTTCAATAATATAATTCAAATACAGTCAGAAATGTAATCATATTTTTAGTGAAATGAATTAACAGTACCACAAAATCTCAACGTAAGAGGAAGAAAGCCAAAAATGTTTTATTTCGACCAAACTGTAGACCCAGGTGATGCCAGATCTACCCCTCCCTGCCTAGCTGTGCTGATGTAGTCGTTATTGGAGTAAATCGAAAATGATACAACGCAAGCTTGTAGTCTCTCGTATCTGTTTTGTGCCCTTCGCTGCTACTATTAATTTCTAACGAGAAAGGAGAGCTTTGTTTCTCATATACAAAGTATACAAAAAGAAAGTATCGTGATAGTAATAATTAAAAAAAAAAATCCAGTCGAAATCCAAATCTTGAGGAATATCCACTTCTTTAACCTCTGTGACTCATTTTTGAAATTCTGCCTGTCTGTGAAGTCATTTTTTTCAAGTAAGGAGCAAGTAAGTAAGATTTGGAGTAAGATTAATGGAATTTTGCATGTATTCTTTAAACCAATTTGCAGATTTTTTTTAGATTTTGAAAAGGAAATCGATTCGTGGAAAGTATTTGTGTGTCTGAGAAAAAGCGAGCCTAGTAATTACAAAGTATTTACAGCTATATAGATAAAATTTGGTAAACAGTTTTAACATCTAAAATGTAAATCCTTATTATTCTGAATCCTTATTTTGAACCAAACCCATTGAGGGAGTTTGTCGCTTGTTCATCGATTCATTTGTTTGAATTTAAATACGATTAACTCAAAAATGTATTGAGAAATAAAATTTAGTATGTCATCTCATTGTCAAAATTTTAATTGTGTGTAATATTTTGATTTCAATTAGTCTACAAAAAAAATGCCTAAAATTCATACTCACTTTTGTTTATTATATTACAAAGCACAAAGTGCTTATCTGCGGAACTCTGAAAATAAAAATCTGAGCATTCGTGGTGTTTGCAGCTTTGTTCAAAGTTCATAATTTTAAAATTGGGTGGGGGAGGGAGTCAACATCTTTATTGGAAAGTACTTGAGGACGTTTCTGAAAGAACATCATCGCTGGTTATTTTGTGCGCTTCCTCTTCCCTTTAATTTCAATAAGTAATAAATAAATAAATAATAATAAAACATTTCCATTTTAGTACAAGTTATCTTATTTTTAAATCTATGAATTAATTATTCAGCTTAAGTTAGCATTTTTTACAGAAAATAAAAATATTATGAGGGCAAATACTTATATATCTTATTTAATTGTGTTTGTATCAAAAGAAATTAAATGTGCCAATACTGCTGTAAATATATTTTTATATTTATTATATTTACATTTTTGCATGTAAAATTGAGCTTTTGAATTGAGCAATTTATTAAAATTTAAATCAAGTAAACTCCGTTTAATTTTAATAAAATGCTCAAAAATTTGTACGAGCATCGAAGTTTAGAAATTTAGCTAATGAAAAGAAGAGTAATGTTTCTTTCCACCCACATTCGTTTGAAACAGATAAATATCTTTTGCAACATCGCTCGCTTCTGAGCTAATGGAACCTACTAACGAATATAAGTTTTTTCAGTCAGATACCAGATGTATTTAATATTTAAAGAATATTTAATGTTCGATTGATAACATCCAATAGAATATATATTTTTTGTTTCTGTTTTAAGTATTTATAAAATTTATCCTTTTTCAAAGTGACGAGATTTAACAATTTAAAAAATAATTATAAAAATACGAGACTCTATTTTGTGTTATATTTCATGAATAGCTTTGTAAATCTCTTTTCTGATTTTTTTCGTTCCATTTCAGGAATGCTGCTGGGATCTATAGAAGGAACAAACACGACTCTTCTAACTTGAGTTATGACGGACTATTTTCATCATCAATTGCGTTTCGTTCAGAATTTTGATACCAAAATCTCATTGACATTCATAAATTTTATATTTCAATAAAGCATAAAAATTTAAAAGTCTGTGTTTGTTTTTTTATATTGACTCACAAATAAACAATCATTATTATTTTTATTTTCTCGTATATGGCAAATACATGACAAAGGACAAAATCATTTTCAAAATGATATCTGTCGGTCTATCCGTGGAAAAGATAATTCAAACATGGAATGCACTAGATGAATGAAATTTGAGAAATGATCATCTTATCATCTATACTTATAATAAAGCTCAATGTGTGTGTTGGCGCTCTACAGGCCAGACCATTCAACCTACAGCTACCAAATTTGGCACGTGTATACCTTGGAGGCCGGGAATGTGCACCTCGGGGTTATTTTTTCGAATTTTTAATTAGAATTTTATTTATTTAAAAATTAAGTGAAATTTTGGAGTGTTTCTGCTATAACTTCCGAAAATATTACCGCACAAAAAAGATTTTTACATCAAGTTAAAGATCAAAAATTTATTTTTTAAATGATACCAATGTTTTAACCTAAAAATTAAATTTCTATTTTTAATGAATTTTAAATAAATATTTTAACTCTATTTTTCAACAATTTTTTTCGTACAAAATAAAAATAAAATTTAAGCTGCACGAGCACGTTTCGCGTTCATGAGAAAAAATTAGCTTTTTTCAAAGTGTTGCGATCACATTGATTAAAACTCCAATTAAAAATAAATTAAATCTTTTTGGAAATGAAATCTGCAAAAATATAATTTTCGGCACGTGTCTGTAGGAAATGAAACAAATATGAAATATTATTTTTTCTAAAAAATAAATCCAAGAGAAATTATTTTATGATCTTTTACACTCTCTATATTGCTAATCCAATAAATCAGTTTTATTTTAAGGCAAGTTTTGTTTAATATGAACAGGATATCCATTCAAATCAGGGCCACACAGCTAATTTGTAAACCTTTAGTAAAACTCAGATCTTCTAAAATGGTCTAAATGGAAAATGATTATTTTATGTAACTTGATTCAATAAATGCTCTAATAAATAAGGAATTTTTGATTTTACATAAAGCTTCTGCTGTGGAAATCACGATTAACAAAATGTTCTTGAAACACTAATTTTTTAAATAAAAAGAGTTAATTTCCAATCAACTAAATCAATCACTAAAACTGACTGGTTTATGAAAATTTGAATATCACTACTCAATAAAAAAAAAAGGATAATTTTAGATTTTCCATCGATCGCTTCAAAGAAAATACGCCAATCACCGCGCTGGTTTCTCAAGATTAATTGGCCTAATATTATGAAATGTTGAGTTTTTCTAAATTTTTAACATTCAAAACTTCATAAATAAGTCTTAGTTGATCGTGGAAAATAGAACCATTCATTCATTTATTTAAAATTTGGTGTGTCCGGAATATTTCTCAGAATATGATACCTTACTGCATTAAATTTAGACTTCATAATTTTTTAAATATATTTATAGGCCGGAACAAAATATTATTATTGATTTCATTTCTACCCTTTTGAAAGCAAAACTAAAAACTGCATTTTATGCTGAATCTGAGAAATTTTTGTTAAATTATTGTTTGAGATATTACATACATTTTGAAAAATATTTTGTAGTTCTCATAAGACTTAAATACCGAGCGATTCTGTTTGCAATACTCATATTCAATAATAATAATAATAAATAAATAACAATATAGATGATAAATAAAATAAAACGCTTGGTTTTATTAAAAAATATCTTTATATTAATTGCAATTTCATCATTTCCACTTTAAATTAAAGTTGAAGTTTTACCGGAAATGACAACAAATTAGCAAAATATATATAGTAAATTGAACGAAACGATCTAAACAACAGTATAAGTTTGGTATGACTATCAAAATTTGAAGATTAAAAATGTTTTGTTTGAGAATCTATTAAGAGACCAGTTACTTAAAATATTTAATTGTAAATTGTGGCGGGCGGTAATACTGGCGAACTGGCTGGTCGCCAAAGGCGGCTAGTAAATATATAAACGTCAGTTAAAGTTTGGACGAAATTCGTTTGAGAGAGATCTGTAAATCTGTCCATCCGTCTGCGCACATGTTACTCCAAAGCTCGAAGAGTCAGATGCATGAAATTTAGAATATTATTTTATCGTCTGAATTTTAGATCCGCATCAAATTTTAGACCAAATCCGCCAAAGGATGATCAACTGTCCGTTTGCAATTTTGCGAATGGAAATTGCGTTTATCTGAATGTGCAATTTAAAAATGCAACGACTTTGACGAATGAAATTTGGTTTATAATCTTTTGATTAAAAATTTAGTCTGTATCAAATTGGGGACTAGATTAATGAAAATCAAAATGCTACAATTCACACTCTTCCTTATGTTACGAAGCAAAAAACACGCGATATTCGTCAATATTCATCACGAGATTAAAAAAGATGTGCGCTTGCGGGCTTTGTTATAGGATTCAGCATGCCTTACTTCCAGTCCATAAGAACAAGAAATTAATTACTGCTCTTTAGTTTGGTATATTTATATAGAAAAATGAAATGTGACTTTACAATGAATTGTGAATGAATTACAATGAATGAATTGTGACTTTACAAAATTTTATTATGATGGTTTATGAATAATTATAGTTAATTATGCAGTTATGATTATGGATAAGTTTGATTGTTGTTAATTATTAATTACGTATAGTTAAACGATATGCAGTAAACAACATATAAAAAAATA
>JAPMOR010067614.1:49497-69383 GCA_026543865.1 Argiope aurantia | reverse complement strand
ATTTTATTGTGTTGTGAATGGAATCTGAAAATAATATTACTTCATTATTTACTAGCTGCCTTTTGCGACCAGTTGGTTTGCTGGATGTTCATTAAAATTTTCAATTAAATATTTTAAGTAGCTTGATCTTTAAAAAGCTTTTTCAGCAAAATATTTTTAAGCAAATTTAATTAGTTATTAACTCATATTTTTATAGAAACCTAAGCCATTTCACCCATTTTATTATGTATCTCTCTAAATTTCTGTCAGCTTCAGTAAAATGTGAGCTTTAAAATGAAGCGGAAGTGATTAAACTTTATTTATTTCAAAAATTTATTTGCTGAAATCAAACATATTTTTTAAAAACATGAGTTTAGAAAATAGGACCTTTCAGCATTGAAGTCTTTTAAGTAAAATATTTCTAAAAAAACTTGAAATAAAAAAAAGTTTCACTTTCACTTTCTTCAATGTTTATGCTTTATATTGTCTGTAAATAGCGTCTACAGAATAAATGCTTATAGAGTGAATATACATTTAATGATAAACATTTAGATTTCTTCTTCAAAACTCTACCACTCTTTTTCAGTTGTTTCGTTTGAATTATAACGTATATGTGCATGGATCTTGTAAATGGCACCACAAATCAAAATTCCATGCAAATCATAATTGCCTTTGCTATATAATATCTAATTACTTATTATTTCTCGTCCTAAGTTTATTCTATCCTTAACTGAGAATGCCAAATGACGAGCACTGTGTAAGCATATCCATCTGTGGACGAAATGTATTGAAACATGCTAATGAGACAGCAGGAGTCGTTTCTCCGAAACTTCCCTTATCACTAGATGTGTATAATCCAAGATTTTTTGAATAACAAATAATTTTGCTATTGTTATTTTTAAATATTTGTTCCAAATATCTGTTATTTCAATCATATTATTAATTAAAAGTTATTACTTCGTATTAAATATAAAATTTATTAATTGTAATTAATACTTAATTTACTAATTTAAGTAACGTGTGATTGTATTAATTTATCAATTTCAGCTTACTTCTTAAATTTGATTTTTTTCAAAACTATTTATTTAATTTCTTTATTGGAGTAAACAATTTTCTGAAAAATTTGAATTAAATATATATGTCAATTCTTTAAAATGTTTACTTTAGTTCTATATTCTAGCAATAGATGGCGCCAGTAATAAACAGAATATATGCAGTCATGTCACAAGCAATTAAAAATGATTTGTATGGAATAGTGCAAATGCGAATATCGGACAGTCAAGGTCACTCTCATGAAGCGATTTCACATTTTCCAGGGAAGTCACCGCTCCGATAATTTTTAGTGATATGCAATTTAGTGATACGATAATTCCAAGAATAACCGGTCTGTTCACTTTTCACCCATTCACAGATTTCTCCTTTTCTGTTTTGTTCGAGAACTTCCATTGGACAGATCGTATCGATTATTCGTTCTATCGTGATCCATGATCACTGGTATTTGTGACTTTATGATATTGGTTACGTAATAACCGCTCGTAAAATATTCGTCATCCCTACTTATCACCCACTCTGAGACATGAAAATTAAATCTTATTCATTAACCACTATGCCAATTTGGAATCTTTATTTGAAGCGAGTATTGATGAAAGCAGAAAACGTCGATTTCGTGTCAATCATTCAAGCAATATTTTCAATTTTCATCAAGTAAACTAATGGAGAATGTGTGTATTGAAATGAATGAATCCGATTCTGAAAATGTACCGACTGTAGAAGAAATAGAGTGGATGAAATTAAAAAAAGCACGCTTTAAAGAAGGATATGTTGATGGCAAATATGTTGGCAGTGAAACAGCGAAAGAAAGTGGAGAAGAGCACGGATATGTTAAAGGTTTCGAAGACTCGTTTAATTACACGCTTTCCATGGCGATGGGCTTACTTGGTGTGAATCAATGCATATTAAAAAACATTGAATCACCGCTTCTTTACCGTGCGAAAGAAATAAAAGTGTCTCTTGACAGCTTCAGAAAGAAATACAATGCCATGAGAATGAAGGAAGTGGAATGCAGTAATGAAAAATGTCAGGAGGAAAGCATGGATGATACTACAGTTGAATTGTTACATGACGAAAATTCGAACCTGTCTTCTGAAATCTTCTCTACCGAAAGCGGAGGAGATCCTGAATCTTGTCAATGTAAACGCAACGGTAATAGGGTGTATGCAACACGGGAAGATTTGTGTCAGCTGAAATTGGAAATATTGGATTTCTTAAATGCATGCCATCAACCTTTGATTTTGGGACAAATGACTTGTAGTAAGTAATCATCAAATATTGATTTAAAAAGTTTTATGTTTGAATTAACTTTCTATATTATTTAAAATAATGATTGGCCTTTTGTTGCCCCCTCCCTCTTTTGTGGCAATTATTTAGAATTATCTGTAGAATCAAAGTTTAAGAGATATCTATTTCATTTATATGTTTGCTGATGGCAATGTAATATTGAACTACTTTTTATCCTCTAAATAACAATTAAAAATAGTTGAAAAGAATATGATTTGTCTATTATTAATAATTATTTACTTCTTAATATTAAAAAAAAGTTTTAAGTAAAACTTTGATTAATTTCCTTGGTCCATGACTTTTTGATAATTACTCTGAATTCTCAGTTCATGCAATAATGGATATTCAGATAAAAATTATAAACTATTTTAAATGATCTCCTGGCAGCTAATTTTCTGAAAATGTGATTTTATTAGGTAATACTTATTTTTATAATCTTGCCTTTACTAAAAAATAACAATATTTATAGTGGTTTAATGACAAACATCTGAGACTTGACGTGCCATTTTGAGTTTAAAGTTTTTATTATCAATGATTTAAGCATTAAAAGAATTTGTAGAAATGAGATTACATGTAAAAACTTTTTATTAATTAATTGAAAATTTTTTAATTTTCACAGTTTTCTAAAGATTTTTTTAAACTTTCCATTAAAAATATTTATGACATTATTGAATTCATAAGTTATATTTGAATTCAGAATAACAAGAGATGTTTAATTGAGATAAAATATAATGCTTTTAGTTTATGTATATGTGCATGTTTCTTAAGAATTCCTAAAATCTCTGATATCATTCTAACATTATAAAATTATACTTTTATTGGAGAAAACATTTTTTTCAGATAACGTGGTCAAATTTTATCTGACTTAGATTGAAAATATACTAAAATTAGCTTCAGAAAAATCCCTTTCCCAGTTTTTGCTATATGTAGATATGTGTGGTATGATTTTTATTGATATAATAAAAATGCTTAATGTTCACTTATAGTTTATTTTGATTTTAATATACCTATTATGTTGGTGATAAAAAATGTAAGATATCCCAGATTTGCCACAATTGGATAGCCACAATTTTTCATACTTTTTTCTCAGTTTGTTTCCAAATCCCTTCTCCTATCTTTAAAGTGTCCTGGATTGAAAATGTGGTCCTTTTATTTTTTTCACAGAAAGATGGGGACAGAAATTTAACAACAAATATATATATATATATATATTATTCTGCTAATTTTAATGAATTAGCAATTTTAGTTAGAAAAATTTTATTACTAATATTATGATTTATATAGATAAAACTTTGGTTATAGGAGGGACATTGATTTTTTTGTATAAGTATTAAGAAGTGAAGTAAATTTTATTGATATTCAAATTAAATTGTTTATTCATATTATATGTTTAAAATTATACAAACTGGTCAAATATTATTCATTATGACCCACAGATTCTTTATTATTATTCTATAATTTAATTAGTGTGTTCTTTTCAATTTTTTTTTGTCATTTATGATATTGGCAATTCAAGGTGCAGGAATGTTTATTTCAGTTTAAATATCAAAAAAAATTTTATATTGACTTTACTTTAAACACACTTTAATACTGCACATAAAAATATTTATCAGTTATTTTGCACTTGTTTAAGTTTGAAAAATGTGTATAGTATGAATATATGATTTTGTGACTAAAAAATAATTTTAAGACAATGTTTATTAAAATGAATATTTAGATTTCTTATGATTTTTTTCTGCTTTACCTAGTTAAAAAAGTACATTAAAAGATAATTTCTTGTTATTAATTTGTTGTCTTTTGTTTCCAGTTTTTGAAGACTTGGATAAATTGCTGATAGAATCCAACACTTCTAATCAGAATCCTTCTGATCCTACCATTTCAAAGGCATTAAGCGAATCAACCTAAAAAGAAAGATGGAGTATTAAGGTATTCTGCAGCTTCCTGTTCGATGGTAAGATTTTCTTGTTTCATCAAATTGCTAGATGGGGG
This sequence comes from Argiope aurantia, assembly GCA_026543865.1. Classification (NCBI taxonomy): domain Eukaryota; kingdom Metazoa; phylum Arthropoda; class Arachnida; order Araneae; family Araneidae; genus Argiope; species Argiope aurantia. Next base: position 65,078 of record JAPMOR010067614.1, on the reverse strand, counting down.
GAAAAATCATGATTTAAAAATAAATAATTTTAACATTAATATATATTTGAATGCATCTTCAATTAAATCCAGAAGGAAATATATATTTTGTGTGAAATTTATGTATAGAACATCCTTTTTTATTTGAGTCGCTGCTAAAAATATCTAATTTTAAGAAATTTTAATTTATTTGCAACATTATAATAGGTTCAGTATGCTCAAAATATTACAATTTTAAACAGTTCAACCATGTGTTTTTAATGTTATTAGCATAGCATATCAATCCTTTATCTGAAAATGTTTAAAAAGATACAAATGCCAATGCAAATTAAAATTAAATACTAATTCTGGCATTCTATTTGATAAATTTTACATGATGTTAATTAATTATGATTAATAGTTTTTACTTATAATATTCACTATTTTATTTATTTGTTTATAATATTCAAGACATTGAATATTTTATCTTTAACTTATTTCAAGATACATTTTGGCCGACTTTGACAACCAACTGGGTTGAATGGCCATATTGATAACCATCATTTAGTAGGTTCATTTAATTGAAGTTATATATTTATTTTTTTTACTTATAATTGAAAGTGCAGAAAAAAATTGAAATTATTGTATCCAGCAAACCATTATCTATAGCGGAATTAGAGAACAAAAGATTCTGTGCCATGCGTCTTTAAATTAACTAAAATGTAAACATTAAGAACACTTTAAAAGGACTTAAAATATTAAAAATAAACTAACTGCAGTAAAGTTCAGGGAAGTCGTTTTAGCGAATATAACTGAGATTTTGAAGTATTTCAGTTAACTCTTCAAAATTATATTAAACCAAAGTTGGCTAAATAACACCTCATTCAATGTGTTAAACTACCAGGGTGTTCCTTGTCACCTTTCTTTGAGATAGGGAAAGTCTTAACTGGCCTTATCTTTCCATTCATCAGATATGGTGACCATAATGTTTTATTTGATGTATCTGATGAAGGAACATGAAGCAATATATGGAAATAATTTTTTTTTACTTCTCTTAGAAGCTTGCAATATTTTATCTTAATATCATAGGTGATAGATATATTCATTTCCAATGTAAGAAGACTAGAATTGGAAGATTTACAAGCTTTTAGAAGGAAAGAGGCATTTTGATTTTGAATGATTCAAAATAGAGATTTGATTTTCTCTATATATTTTTTTAAGGAATTTTCACTAAAAGTATAACATATTGTGTATAAAAAATATTTTGTCATCATAACTGAACATCACTAATTGATGATATTTTTTACCAAGGTACTTTGATTGCTTTGAAATTATTTTTAGCATCTATTTTATATGCTATGTAAAAATGGTGTTTTATTTTATATTATATATTTATAGATTATATATTTTAGAGACCCGGAATAGTTTTTTTTGTATAGGGTGATAAATACCTGCGAAGTTACCTCTTAAAATTTAGTCATTGATACAAACAGCATAATTTAAAAATATTATTGTAATTTCTGATCAACTTTCATGTAAGAGTAGAAAATATCAACCAAGTTATTGTTTGAAATTTTCAGAATGACAAATTCCTTCAGAAAATTGAAATTTTCTGACAATTCCTAAATCTTTTATTACATTACATGTTATTATTTCTCTAATTCTATAATAGAGGTGACACATGTATCATGTAGATTAACATAAATATTTGAATACTTATTTAATATAAATTTTACTTTAACAGTGTTTTGTCACAATGAGTGTCAGTTCAGAATATTTGTTGACATTTTAATTCACTTGTGTTTTCTGTTATTTTTTAAAATTCATAACAATGTAATCTTGTATATTTTTTATTTCATCATTAAACTGCTTTTGAATCTGTTATAAATATTTTTCTTGCATTCCTGGATTTTATGGAATGTGTTTTAGTGCTGCTTTCTTCTTTACTATCATTTTCATTCTATTTTTCAAGAAAAAAATTAAAATATTTTTTTGGCATAATATTGAAAATCATATTGGACTGATAAAAAAATAATAAGTGTTCAGGTAAATTATTTGTGTAAAAAGTTTTATTTGAATTAATTTTACAATTAGCCTTTTTTTTTATTTCATAGATAGAGCAGAAATTGGGAAACAAGATGTGTCAAGACAGTTTGGAATGGAAGGTTTCATACCTAATAAAACATCTGCCTCTGACATTTATCTTAGCATCCTGAGCCCACCGCTGCCATAATCAATTAATTGTATAAGAATGCATCAGAGGAGTTGATTTTGGTGGATAAGTACATGCAGGCATGACTCTCCTCTAGAAGAAACTAAGTACATATCTTAAAGTAGTATCAAGTTGATAATAATACTCAATTGAAAAATTTCATAGTTAATTTTGTAGATAAATCTATGAATATTAGTTAATATTTGACTTTTCAATATAATTTTTTTTTTATTTTTCAATCATATTGAAGAAATTATTATTTTGAGATAGTTCTTTGATAAGTTAATAATTTCTGGAAATTTATTGTTTTATCTTTATATTTACATCCTTACAACTTTATGTCATGTCTTTAAACTTATGCTTGTCAATGAATTTGTCATAAATTCATTTCACTCTTTTTTTATATTAAAATGTTATTTAATATATATAGAGAGAGAGAACTAGAAAACATATAATTTGTTGAATTAAGATTAATAATACATAGAATTTCTGCAGAATTTTTGTAGCATTCAAAGTTCCAGTTTTTTCTGATACTGATCAATTAATCAAGTTCCTTTTATTCTTTTAGGTGTAGCATCCTTTATTGCGGTTAATATAGTATTAAAGTACTTTAAACCTTTCTAATGAGTGTCAATATTATTTATCAATGAAACTACTAGTTACTCTGCTACCTAGGCAGTGTTAAATACATTTATATATAATTCCCGAGTTATAAAATCTTCCAAAATCATACATCTGACTTGATTTGAAGACAAATAATATTTGTTATACATTACATCACAAAGTTATTGTGATATAATGTATTTCCAATGCAACAATGATGAAATTTGTGAGAAATATTGTCTATCTCATCCAAAGTATAAGCTATCTTAAAGAAGACTTCTTAAACTGTGTATTGAGAAGCCTAATTGGGGAGCATTAAACTATTGCAAAACTTTTACTGTGTCTTTTTCTTTTAGATTATGCAAATTTTGTAAGCAAAAATAGTTTTTTTTTCTCTTAAGCAAAATGTCATATTGACACGTATATGCACACACGCATATTATTTCTGATTGTCATCTATGATATAATAAAGTAAATAGTTCCCCCTTTTTTTTTTTGTTCCTACTGTCATACAGCTTTAAAAAATGACTAATATGTGTCAAAATTTTGTTTCCCTGATGCTTAGTTTATATCGACCCTTTATTTCCCATGCTCATACTACTAGAGTTTTGGCAGAATTTTAACAATCAGAAGATGACTATGGTTCAGGCATATTTAAGAAATCTTAGGCTGGCAAATAGTATTTAAATATTTAATCATATTTTTACTGTAATATTCCATTTTCTGTTTTTTTTTTATCAGAAAGGAATTTTTAAATTGATTCATATTTCCTTTTCTTTCCAATATTCCTTTCTGTATTTCCTGTCCGATTTTTGTTTTACTCTTGCATTATGCAGCAAACAATGCAAGATATAAATTAAATTAATAATATCTTATTTCTTATTATAATTATCTTATCTAAATAAATGCACTTTGTTTAATTTCATTATTTATCTCTGATTTATTTAAACAATTTTCCATTATTTTTAATTTTGGAATGAATATATCTTGATGATAAATTAATTTAAATTATAATGTATTATAAGATTTTTTTTTTCCTTTTCAATTTGAAACTTGAATTGTAAATTACTAGGTATTATTTTCCTTTGGCCCCCACCCCTGTATGCATAGGGATCTTGAAATTCAGAAGAATAAATCCATAATAATATGATTGTCTTGTTTTTTAAAAAAAGCAAATGAAATTGTAAATCAAGCTAGTAATTAACCGAATACTAACAGTTTAAATTATAATTATACTATTAATGCATTTCCCCCAAATTACATGTCAGTTTAATGACATTCTATGGTAAAAGTCATTGCTTTATTTAGTTATTTAGCCCACCAGGAGAAAAAAGTGCCTTTATTTTTTTAAAAAAGGATTTTAAAGTTTTATATTTGTTTATACTTTGTTAATGTATAATATATTTTCATTTTAAAACATATTTTTTGTCATGGCACGTTGAATTATTTTGATTTTTTGTTGTTATTTTACTATGTATAAATTGCAGTAATTCATGTATTGTTTGTAACTGTCTGACACTGAAAATATTGTACAAGTTTGTAAGTTTATTTTGGTAATCACTATCCAATACTTTTTTTTAAATTCCAAATAATAATATATTCAGATTCAGAGATTTTTTGCATTATTTGCTACCTCTTATTGCTTAATTATTTTGTTTTATATAATCTGAATTGTATAATTAAAACACATTTGAAAAACAAATCAATTGAAAATTTTGTTTGAATTAACAAATTTTATTCAAAAAAATTTCAGTATTAATTGTTGAATTTTTTAAATTTAAATTATTGATATCCTTAGTTTAATATTGAAAGGTTTATGAGACAAAATAAATATTCAGCTTCTATAAAAAGAGAGAGAGAGAGAAAAAAAAGGAAATGCTATAATATGAATTTAAACTTAAAAAGTGGCAAGCATTTTATGGTGAAATGAAAAATATGAAAATTTATTTTACAAAAAGTATAATTCATAGATTTAAAACATATTGCAACCCAGTATATTTGTTTATTTTGAATTTGTCATGTTAAGTAATATTCCTTTATCAGAGAATTTCAAATAAGAATGAATTCTATACATTTTGTCCTTTATGATATATATTTAATGTTTAAAAAATGTTTCTAGCAAACAAAAAAAGTATTTTTTAAAAATTATTTTGAACTAATTCTTTATTACATTTTTTTTTATTGACAAGATTAAAATATTGTTTATTATTCTATTGCATTATTTTGTTTATTGTTTTAATTATTATGAGAATGTAAATAAAAAAAATTGAAAGGATGAATATATAAATAAAAAGTGACTATAATTGATAAACATTTGATGAGATTATCTTTCATTCTTTCAATTTTTTTTATTTGAATAAAAAGTGTGTCTATTCAGTAAGAAATATTCAAAACTTTGTGCATAGTTTGTGAATTAAAAATTCCTTTTGTTGAAAGCATTTCCATATCATATTTCATATTGATTTAGTACCATCTTTGAAAGCATGTCTTTTTTTAAAAAAAATGTTTAAATAATATTTGATATGAAAATAAAACTGTTTATATCGAATATAAAAAAATAATTTGGCATTAGGAATTTATAAAAGTATTTAATATTTGGAATAAATTTACATTCAAAATTATTCATTTGTATTGACTAAGAGGTTGTATAATAGTGTTTTTCTGTTTACTCTATTATAAATGCAATTGTTGAATTTAATAAATGTAATTGGCTTGATTATTTATGCATTTATTTCATTCATTTTAATTTCTAATTAATTTAATATTAAGAGGAATTAGAAAGAATATTGGATATTCAAATTTTATTTTGGATTTTCTTTTTTGCTAAATTTATTTCGATTCAATAATGAATGCTAACATTTGATTATAAAAACTGTTTCTTATTACTGATATTTAAAGGATATTAAATAAATTATAAACCTTAAATGCGTATGTACAGGTCAGTATTGTCAGGTGAAATTGAAATTTAGAAATTTTTTCAGTGTAACCATTATTAAAATAATTACCACTGAATACCCACTTTAAAATATAGCATGGGTAAAAAAATGCTAAATTTTGGTATGAAATTTGATTATTTATGTATAAAACTGGTGAATTTACAGGATTTTGGAAGTAAAAATTGATACGGAAATGTCATTCTAACAACTAATTACTTACAGTGCTGTATAAAAACAAAAGATAAAATTTCATTTGTATAAAGACAGATAGTTTATTTAATTTCTGTCAGTTGTTCATAATGATTTTAGATAATTTTACTGCACACACCTAAAATAATTTCTCACTTAGTCAATACTAGATTTAGGCAGATGTAATAAATACATTAGTAGAGAGCAATTTTAAATATAAATCTCAATGAAAACTCTCAAATTGATGGAATTAAATCCAGATGCCTTACAAAATTTTCTGTTTTTCAAAATAATAAATCCTTACTTAATGAGTAATAACAAATAGCATAATTCCAATGAATGTTTTACAACAGAGAGTGTTTTTTTGCAACTTATTACAAATTTTCAAGAATATTTTTTAATATCTCTTCTCTTTCACATCTTCTATGAATTAGAGACTATACTGTTGTGTATGGTGGTGGCTGGAAGCATTGCCATATATTTTATTGGTTGGTATATTTGTTATTGGTAGAAATTTTAGTTTTTTTTTCCCCTTTCTTTTATAACTGAACAATTGACATTGGGGGTGTTTCTTGTAAAGTGACAAAATTTAATATATTTAATGATGAAGGTATTTCTTATATAATAGATCTTAACTTTCTCGAACTCATTTTTATAATTTGAGTAAGAATGCTTACTTAGAAGATAGAATATTTATGAGTAATTAGAATATTTATGAGAAGATAAAATATTTTGATAGAATATTTATCAGCAATCATCTTGAAGATGATTCATCAAAGAAGGAGATACTGACATCTCACTTATATAGATGTTTATTACTATCATAAATGAGATCTATAATATAATTAATGTCATTAATGGATCATTTGGATCTCAACCAAAACAGTAAATATGTATCAAATTTTGGACAAAGTACGAGAATGCAAAGAGATGCTTTTCCTAAATACAGACAGAAAACTTCCGATTATCCATAGAAATAGATGTAACTGTATTTTCATTAAATGAATAGTAAATTTGAAAGTTCGTTTAACCATGTTTGCTATAACGGTTAAGCGAATTTTCTGGATAATCTGCAGAATAGGCCCTCTTCCAAATGATTATTTTTTAATAAGGGGCCTACACACAGAGTGATAACAATGTGCAATAGATTTCTGTGCTTAAAGTTTGTTAATTTTTTAAAAAAAGGTTTATTTGTATTTCTGGTGTTAGACATTTTTCTTTATTTATGACTGAAGGTTGTTTTAAGAACATTTTTGGGATTAATAACTGTGACTAAACTAAACTCAGTAGCACGACAGTCCATGTGGGCCAAGGCCTACACTGCCCATATCTCCTTTCTTGACCGAGAGTCCTGGCGTGCAAGGCATATGTCTCGGTTAGGTGGTCAGCAGGGCCGCCGCGTGGGTATTAGGCGCCCTTGTTCAAATTGAAATTTGGCGCCCCTTTATGAGGTTCTGTTGCACTCTTATAAAGTGCTGCAAATTATATGTGAAATACTCTTTTATAGTATTCAAAATTTAACTTTCGAACTGAAAAGCTTATTATATTAAATTATAATATTAAAACACGTTTGTCTTACTGTTTTTATTATTTCATAAATTTTAAAAACAAAAAAATGATAAAACATTTTTTTAAGTAAAATATAAAACTTAGAAAATATATTCAAATATTGATTCTCTTAGCTTTAGCAGCTACAAACACTCGTATCAATTCCTTTATATTTAATTTATCCAACATTTCGCTCTCTATGGATATAATTGACAAGTCCGATAATCTCTTCTGTGCCATGGTAGATCGCATGTAGTTTTTTTTTTTTTTAATAATTTCTAATAATTTTAAGTTTTGAAAACTTCCTTTTCCAGAAGCCACCGAAACTGGCAGGGTTAAAGAAATCCGTAAAGCTATTGCAATATTTGGAAATGAATCGGTAAGATTGTTTACTTAAATATAATTTAAAACATCAATAGGTGACATATTTTCTTTGGTAAACATCGCAAAGATTTTAATTCTTCGAGCAAATTTAATCCATCAATGTGCTTTTCATTAATATTTTTAGTATCATATTTAATTTTTGTTCTAATTCTTTACAATGTTTTAAAATTTCATTGTCACTCCAGTTTTTTAAATTAGGTATATAGTGTACTACCTTGAAGTAATTGTAATGTTCTTTTAATTGACTGCATCTTTCAGTAATTGAAGAAATAGCAGTGTCTAATATTATATTGTTAAATTCAACCTTAAATTTTTGTCTTGGATTGTTGATTGGCTCGTCGGTTTGTTCATCTTGAACTAGTTTCTTTAAAAACCTGTTTCGACTTTGTGGAAAATCAGTATCCACCCCCAAATCATCAGCAACGATACTTGCAATGGCAATTGCATGTTCATACGCTTCATCTGATCTTCGATTATTTAGTTCTGATATAAGATTTTATAAATTGTCAGTCACGATTTGTAAATCACATTTAGAATTTTGCATTATTTTATTTATCACATTTACTAAATTAAAAATATCGTGCCATATGTTAATGGAAATGAATTTTAACGAGGAAACCTTCCAAATCAAATTTTTTGCTTGAGTTCTTTACTCCATGTATATTGTTTGATCTTCTTGAATATTTATTAACGCTCTCAAAATTCCCTTCAAATAGTTTTTCAACGGTCTTAAAGCTTGAATTGTACTTTCCCATCTGGTGCTGGAGAGTGGCTGTAAAGTTAGATTTTCGATACTGTTGCAAAATAGACCAACGTTTAACGGATGAAGAAAAGTAGTTGTAAAGCTCCTGCAATACTCCAAGAAATTAACCGTTTCGAAGAAAATTTTAGCTGCATCATTTAGCAAAATTCTCTTTCTGCAAATTTAGAGAATGGGCAGAGCAGGGGATATAGAGTGCCCACGAATTATTTTCAATAATTTTTTGTTGCAATCCTTTGTTCTTTCCTCTCATATTAGCACCATTATCGTAAGATGAGCCTCGTAAATCTGATACATTCAGTTTTAACGATTTTAAATGTCCATTTATGAATTCAAACAGACCCTGTTCATTAGTGTCGTCGACAGATTGAAATCCTCAAAAATGTTCTTCAATTTGGGCTTTATTGGTTTCTCCGTTCTTATAAACAAATTGAATTACAACAGTCAACTGTTCGGTATGACTGACATCAGATGTAGTATCCAGAATGAATGAGTAATATTTTGACGATTTAATCATATGTAATAAATACTTTTTAATTCCTTCTGAAATAATACTTATAGTTTCATTCTGAATTTGATCCCCTAAGTAATGAGCAATGTTCTTCTTTTGAGATGTTTGAATTTTGTGGAGATGTGCAGCGATTATTGGATCAAATTTTGATATGGTTTCAACCAACTTCGAAAAATTTCCATTATCACTATGATACAACTCTTTCGAAGAGCTTCTAAATGCGAGGTATTGCCGGGCTAAATATTTAATAAAATGAATAAGCCTTTTCAATAACCGATTGCTAGTAAACCTTTTCTGCATCATAAAGTCTGTTGAGCTGCATCCATGGTACATAAATTACGCAAAGACATTTTGAGTTCACTGCATTTTGAACTATGTTTAAGGTGAGATGCACTGCTTTCATGTGTTTTCAAAATGTGGGTTAAATGTGCCCAGTCATTACATCCATCCTTAATAAGAAGTGAAGGCTTCTCTCTGAATAGTTTACTTGGGAAGCAGAAAACTGCGTTTCGGGAATTCGAATATACTAAATAATTTCTAAATACTTTTTCTCCATTCGGTAATGTTCTATAATAGAACATTTCTGAAAACTTTCTGCCAGAATTATCTCTCGGAAAATGTTTGGTTATCAAGCGGGAGTGCCATTTTGAATTAAATAATCTCTAATTTTTATAGAAATTGTATCAGGCCAAAATCTTCGTTTTGAGATATTAAGTTGTTACCAGGCGAATTTTCTACGTCAACATCTAATTTTCTATTGGTACAATCGTGGCTTCTTCTTGATCATATTCTGATGAATTTACATTTTGAGATAAATTTTCATTATGAAATTCCAAACCAGTAGTTAGTGTTGATGGTCCTGTTCAATTGCTTGTCCGTTTTGTGTGTCTGAGATATTTATTTAGAGATCCCGCCAGTTTCTGATTAGGTTCCTCTCGTTGCAATTTCTTTTTTCTATTTTGTGATCCAGACTTTTTTTCTTTTTTTGAGAACATGTTTCTAAAAAAAATATTTATTGCAATAAATAAAAAAATGTAATTTTCGTTCCATATACAAAATGCATCATATGATTTTCTCTCAATATTCTATTGGAAAGTCGAAAGCCCATTTATGTCATTTGCTACTAAATAAAGATTCAGATAAAAAAAACTAATTTGACTGCAAATTTAGAAACATTTATTTATTTATGTGGAAAACTTATTTCTAAGAATTTAGTGTGATTTTTTTTTCTTCTTTCTGCTGATTCAAAATATTTCATTAAATTAAACCGATATTAACACATAGCATTTGTTATAAGCAATTGAAATATTGAAAACATCTCAGGTACATAATAATTATAAACTTTTAATGAAAAAGAGCTATAATCATTAGGAATTTTTTTAGAATTTTTTTTTCGATTATTTGGAAATTGTAATTGTATATCAGAAATTGATAAATGAAATTCTGCTCAATAAAGGGTAAGATTTATCCGGGTTTTATAGAAATAAATAAAAAGTTGCTTTTTGAATTATTTTATTAATTTGAAAGATAAAAGTTTTTCTTAATGAATTGTTTCTTTTTATGAATCTTTACTGCTATGAAAACAATACTAATAATATATTTAGATTGTTCACTTACCTCTAAATAATAATCCTATTTTTTAGAGCCATTATAAAAAAAACCATTTTAAAACAATGACAGAACTTTGCTTGCGAAGCAATTCACAGAATGTACGCACTTTATGAGCAGCGACTACGTATATGATTAAAAATAATGGTATTCCCTGTTAATTCAAGGGCACACACGCACGGTGGCGCCTCCCCCATCATTCAAAAAAGAAAAAAAAGTAAACTAAACAACGACGTTGAGCCGCAACAGCTTCACAGCACATGAAGAATAAATATATGCCGATACAAAACATTCCCAATTCCTGTTGTTACATGTTACAAATTATTAGATTTTAAAATTGCAAGCGTATAATTAACAATTTTTATTTCAGTAACATTAAATTAAAAAACTATGATTACTATGAATTTCGGCGCCCGCCTGACCCAGGCGCCCTTGTGCGGTGAACAATTTTGCAACCCGCGGCGGCCCTGGTGGTCAGCCTAAAGTGGAACCCTTAGTGTTTAGTATCCAGGCATGCTTGATTCTCAGTTTATCGACCTACTGAAGGGATGAAAGGCTGAGTCGACTTTGCCTAGCCCGAGGATCGAACCTCGGACTTGTGCGTTTGGAGTGCGAAGCGTTACCACTACGCCACCGAGCTTCAGTAACTGTGGCCAATAGAGAGTTTTATCGATTTTTTTTTATAAAGAGAGAAGATCAGTGCATAATTTATAAAGATTATTTTATCCATCTCTTATCATTATTTGACAGCCGTGCTGTGTGCTTAAATCTAACCAATATATACATATTTACATATAATAAAATAGCTATAACGTTTATTTACTGGCGTATTAACAATTCACTTATGAAAATATCAAATCCATTCATTTGTGTGCAAGTTATAATAGTTTAAATCAGAAATTATAAATCAAAGAATAGTGAAAATCAAAGAAAAGAATAGCACAATCAAGTAAGAATTATTAAAAAGGTAATTTTCCGAATTTTTAAATATGATAAGCATAATTTTCTCCCATCTATATGGTATTTCAAAAATTTTTTTTAAAAAAAGCAACAAGAAAATTCTGTTTGGAATACCAATATTTTTATTATTTTAGCCGGAATTTTATCGTTGATAGTGCATCAAGTTGCGTAGCACGTTGATAATTATTTTCTTCATTTGACTCCTTACCAACAATTTAGATTTTCTGAATGTTTTGGTGTTATACGGAGATCTGCGTGCGATAAATCTGCTCTGGAACAAATGGTTTCTTACATATGAAGTATAGAAATTTAGAATGATCTGGTCCAGAAACTGTCCTCATCATTTCGCCAAGGGTCAAAACTGTGAACTCCAATCTAAAATAACTATAATGTAACTACTTGGAATTAAGTTTCATAGTTTGAAGAACTATTACTTAATTACTTTTAGATTTAACTTCATAATTTTACTTAAGTACAATTTAATGAAGAGTTTTTAACAATTTTTCATAAATAACCTTGTCTGGAAGTATGCAAGAAAATCTAATGGTTTATGTTCCTGTTTCGTGATTTGAATGAATCGGCATTTAGATATTTATCAGTGACTAACTACAAAAATATTTGTTCCATCTAAAGTGAAAAATAAGTACATTGTTTACAGATCTTAGGAACATGAATTCAGGACATGAACCACTCATTTACAAGGTCACACAAGGGTGTTTTTCTTTCGAGAGATGAATCTACATAGGATAGTGATGTTTGACGTCATTGATATCCGATTCATCGTTATCGCTAAATTTTTGATTCTGAGACGGGGGAAAAGAAAACATATTTTACATATATACAGGGTAATTAATATATTTAATGTCTGACTGGTGACACATGAGTTATATCCTTTGATAAATTTGCATTATCAATCCTTATAAATGAAGTACTACTTCACATGCCTTATAAAAACAAATTATTCGATAAATAATTATTGCAATACAAACTAAAGATAAGAGGAAGAAATCATTTTCAGTAAATGATTCTTCCATTTAATCTATTAACATATTTTTCTATTTTGTATGCAATTATAAAATGCAACTCTGAAATGTTTTAATTGTAAAGTGAATTTAAAATTCTTTGTAAACTACACTTGCGTTTTTATTAAAGTTGAAATTATATATTCAATATTGCATTAGGCTTATCGATATATATTTATTGCATATATGCATTATTAATTCATAAAAAAAATCAGTAATTTTGCTTATTTCTTATGTCTTGCCCAACGTTTTCTATCAGCAATATCCAGCCATATTTTCAGCAGAATCTTACGGCATTGACTAACTGCAAAGAACAATCTAAAATGGTAACACTTCCACTAAAATTTTTTGCTTTGCTTTAAAAGAAAAAATACTAATGTACGTTATACAGAAAGTTACAGCTGATACATTTTTAAATTCTGCATTAAACCAGGGGGAGTAGTCTACCATAACTTTCTCGCATACTCTCCCCCTTTCTTATTATCCCCCTTCTATCCCACATAAAACTGTAGACTTTGGGGAAACTCGTAAATGCCATGAGTGCTCAGGTTTTTAATTTACTAGGTCCCGTTTATGAAAGCCTTGTGCTTCGTTGAATAATAAAACCAGCAGGAATGGTCTGCCTAAAACTTACATTCTCTTTACTAAAGATATCTGCCACCCTCCGCAAAAAAAAAAAAAATTGTGGATCCCGTGTAAGGCAGAGAATGCCTTGTATTGCATAATATTGGCGTATAATAGTTATCGTGAAATATTAATCTTTGGCTTGAATTTAGTATTTTTACTGAATATATTTTGGGATCCTTGACGAGTTTTTTGGCGATTAATCCTTGGCATGCAGTTTATAATATCAGAAAATCGAATTGTATTTCAAGCGCATTTTTCTCCAATTGATTGAAATCAAAATTTGATACTGAACTTCAATTGTTTTCATAAAATTTCATTCCAAATTTGATATACTTAAGTCGTTGCATTTTTGAGCTATCGCATTTACATGCTTCGGAAAGTACAGATCGAGAAACGATCAACCATTTGTTGGATGTTGCTTAAAATCTGATAGTATCTGCGCTATATATGTTAAATCTGTGTGCGAATTTTTCCATTCAGCTCCCTTCATTTTGTAGTTATCGCGTTAATTTTTATTCGAATAGCTGAACAGACAGATTTTCTCTGAATAGATTTTGCTCAACATTTGATAGAAATCTAAAAATTAGATGTAGAAACCATGTATCAAATTTCATCCGTCTAGCTCAAAGAGGTTTTGAGTTATCTTTATCACAAACGAACAGATATATCTCCAAAAAATGTGTTTTCTGTACTGAGGGAGATCTAAAACATGGGGATTCATCAAAGTTTGAATTCTCTATATTTCTTATAGGAGAAAGTAAAAAAAGCAAGATATTTAAATACTGAAAAACATAATAAAATTTAGGCTTGTCTATAGGTTTCTGTAGTCTTCGTCAGCAGCCCCTCTCTCATCTACTTCAGGCTTTTCAATTAATTCAGCATTTGACTGCAACACAATTTCTGCAATTTTTTGATGCATGATTTCTTCCTATTCATGCCTGACATTTCATGCACCTCGCATGCCTAAATGCCTTTGCATCCAGAAATTCTCGTACAGTACTTTGGATTCGAGATTTGAGATTCTTTTTGGATAACTCGGGTTACGGTCTAGCGAGATTTTATTTATTACCGTTTATAGAGCTCTAAATAATAACATATTATTACTATAACAAATTTGGCAAATTTAGAGAAATATACGATAATAGAGTAATTTTTTCGTTGAAAATATATTTTCTAAAAACCCTCAAGAGCATGAATTTCTTAATTTTTAAAAACCTAAAATACAAATTAGTAGCAAAGCAGTTTCAAATGTCGGTTTTTTTTTCTTCAGGCAAGTCAAAGCTTCGCATTTTACTTTCTTGTATATGAAATATGCAAGGAGAAAGTACTGCAATCGTCAAAAAATTGGCATTTGAGATTTTGACTAATCTCCGTGTTTCAAACTACCCTAGTTCGAAAAACATATTTTTAAAATTATGTCTGTCTGTGAATACAGTAAAACTTGACTTAACACTAAATTTATTGATTTTTTAAGTCAAATTTTGAATGAAATGATCAAATTTTGAATTTGAACCAAATTTATTAAGGGATTGGCCGTGTGTCAATGCATGCTTTCTCATGTATGTAAACACAATAATTCAAAAATGCAATAATTTAAATAAATGAAATTTGGTATGCAATCTTACGACTATAATTGTAATTCTATGTAAAATTTAGTTTTCAATCATTCTGAGAAAAGCCGTCGAAAATACAAATTTTATTTTCTGGTACCTGTGTCAGGGAATAATTCCCTAAGATTCCACGTTAGGTTCAGTAAAAATGCTAGATTCACATCAAAGATAGATATTTTATAAATATTATTTACCAGCGACACACAGTTAATAAATAAGTGTCCTGTTTTTAAAAATACGAAAGAAGCATACTCTCATAGGTGAAAATAAAAATCTGCGCAATTGCGACGATCATGATTTTGTCAAAGATCCATAATCTTTTGAGGATTAAACAATACTTTTATCAAAAAGCTATGAGAGAAAATTTTGGGAAGAAAGACCATTAGCACTAGGGACATTTTCGTATACGATGTATACAAAGCGAAAGCATTGTAGTCGTCAAAAAATTCAAACTAGAGATTTTGACAAATCTCCATGTTCCATACTTCTCTGAATCCGAACAAAATATTTTTAGAATTGAATCAGTATACCTCTAATATTGATAAATAAATAAAACGCTTTGAATGAGATTGATGAAATTTGGTATGTGTCTTTATACCAACTTTGCACGTTTCTAACAAATTGTGAACGGAATCCATCCAGAGCAAGTTTGG
>JAPMOR010067614.1:0-39470 GCA_026543865.1 Argiope aurantia | reverse complement strand
TATCGAATTTTGAACGAAATTATTCAGAGAAAGTGTAGATTTCTATCAAATTTTGAGCGAAATTATTCAGAGGAAGTTTGTCAGAGTACGAGTGAACTCACTAAGTAGGAGCCATAACGAGTTAGATAAATTTTGGTACACAAGTGATTAATTCCCCAAAGCGTTGAGTCTGTCCGTCTGTACTTTTCGCAACTGTCTGCATAGCAATAACTCAAAAACACAGCAAATTAAATAAAATTTGGAATGTGATCCTGTGACTGCAATTGAAATTCTATGTTACATTTCGTCTTCAATCGGTTGATAAAAGGTTGATGATCCAAAATACAGACTCGATTTTCTGGTACTTGCGTATTAAATGCGTCGCAATAAATTGAGATATCAGCTTGATTCGAAAATACGCGAGAAATTTTGGAGATGCCACTCTCTTTGGTTAAAATCAATAATTTATAAAACAATTTTTTTAAAGCTACTTAATGCCTGTTGAATAGTAATTCTGTCGAACTTGCTACATATTCTATTTATTAAGGAATACTTATATGATTAAATTTCTGTTTAATCCATGCTCCTCATATACCTCAGAAAGTAAGATTTAAAGCCTATAGATATATCTATTCATAGTGAAATATTCCATTTCTCTATTTATCACATATTTTGCAACCTTTATATGTGGGAAAAAAAAGAACTTCTATCGACATCCCTTTCCTTTTTTTCAAACAAAATATTCAAAATATTCCATCAATGTTGGGTATAATAGTAGTATTCACTATGTGAATAGAATTTTTAAGTTTTGAAATTTTAGAAAAATACCCCGTATAAACATATGTTAAAAGAAAAAAGTTTAAAACATCCTCTTTATAATGTATTAGGTAAACAGCTGAAAAAACTTTCTTCTTGAAATTTCATTGCATACTCTCTAATGAAGATGTTCCCCCATAAAAATTGGGACCAGTGGGAAAATTAAGCTTAATGCTTTTGTGCTAAGATTATTTTCAGAACTTCGCTCATGAAAGTTTTGTGCTTCGCATTTTGGTGAAGAAAATCAAATATCCATTTTTTTCGGCCGATTAGAAAAATCAAAATTTGACATAGCACTGCAATTTTAATAAGAAGATCGATAGCCAATTTCACTTATGAAATTAAATATTTTTTAAGTAATCACGTTTTCACACAATCGAGTATACTGAGCGTGAGACGGTTAAACTCTTGAAGGATTTGATTGAAAGTTTTATACTTATGTAGATGTCTTGGAAATTCCGTGCTAAATTTCATCTATATAGCTTTCTATACATAGATAGCTCTTTTATCTATATAATTTTATTGTTATCGTGTTTACTTGCTCTTGAAAAGAAAAATGGGTAAATTTCCTGTGAATCGTTTTCATTCAAAATTTGTTAGAAGTCTGCAAATTTAGAATAAACACATACTAAATTTCACTCATCTGGCTCAAACCGTTTTTGAGATATACAGAAAAACACAATTCCAAAAATGTGTTTTTTGAACACACGAAGTACTGAAAGCTCATCAAAATCTTGAGTTCGAATTTTTTGATTAAAATACTTTCCCTCGGCTCGCGTATAAGAATGTAATAAGTATTTGGAAAAAAATGTTGATGTTATGTCTTTTTGACAAATGTATTAATTTATTGTGATTCTTCATATCATAAGGAGAAATAATCTTTCTATTAAGTTTTGAATAAAACTTATGCTTTTTTTATTGTCTATTAATGCTATTTATTTAACTGTCCTAATGAGTGACTCTTTGTGTAATTCAAGCTCTTGATTTTAATTTTATGTAGTTGCGAAAAAGTGTAATATTTAAAAGTTTAAAAAATAAGTTGAGTAATATCTTCTAAATATTCTTGTAATTCCCTTCAATTTAGTTTTTTTAAAATTGACCCCGTATTGCAGTAATGATATGATCTGATATATCTGAAAAGTAAAAAATTAATCTTGGCAATGAATATCAAAATAGAATCAGAATTTCCATCCTTCGCTTTTAATAAAAGAAAATCACGCAATTAAATACGAAAACAGTTTGAACTTCAATGCTGCAATAAAAAGTATTCTTGTAAATTTTGGAAATAAAATTACATTGGATTATTTTAATGAAAATAATTATTGTAGCACCTCTTTTTCCCCCTTGTGGCGTTTACAGACAAGCAGTTGAACGGGAGACCTGCATCCTGAGGTCGGGTTTTTTTCTATGCGCAACTCTTGCGCTAACACCGAACGCTTTCGGTTGGAAACGGTGGAATACCATACTGTTTACATCAACTTGCTTGTCTTTTTGTAAATTTTGTAGTGTAGCTGTGTTTGTGCAGATTAAAAATATTGTATTTAAAAACCGGGCTGTTCAATAGAAAAACGCCCCAAAACGTGGAGCTGATCCAAGGATTAGACAAGTAGTTTTGTTTTGTTTCTGAAAATAATGGAAAAGTTATTTTATAACTTGTTTTATTCTAATTTAGAAAATATGCAGAATATTTGAAATATTTAGAAATATAATGTAAAATAACTTTTGTTTTAAGAAACCGTTCTGAAAGTAACAGAACCAGGTATTTATGTTCGGATCACTTTTATTATGTTAACACTTTTCTTGATAAGTTTATTGCAAATACTTTGTGAGTATTCATTTTGTAATGAGATATCCTTTTGAAACCTATGAAAGCTTAGTTTGTGTGCTTCATTTCTGTACACCATCAAAATGTAGTTTTGTTTTTATTCAATCCTTTCGTTTTGAGACAAAATAGATAAATTACTTTGCTTTTTGATTTAGCATATCCGGTAATTTATTTTTCTTTTGTGTTTCTATACTGCATTGTATTTAAGAATAGATTATTAATCAATTTTGTTTTATTCCTTTTATTAACTGGAGTTTTCTAAAACAAAAAGGGAAAAAAGAAAGTAGATGAGAGTATTCTTATTTTTTTTCTTTCTCTCGGAATAGGAAAAGTTCCAAGAAGAGAAATTGTTTTATTGATGTTTTATTAATTGTTTTATAGTATTTGAACTATACCATGAGTGTTCCTTTTTTTATTCAATAAGAATACTTCTTAACTTAAATATTACTTGGCATTATTCTGAAAATCGTATTTTCTGTTTTGTTTTAATGATAATGTTTGTTTTTTCATTCTTTTGAAATTTGAGTATATGATTTTGATATGATGATTATGATACGAGTATATAATTTGATATATTGTTATTTTGAGAAATTCCATAATATATCTCAAACATAATTTTGTTTTACAAATGTTAATTGTGAATTTTTTTTAATATATTTTTGCATATTGAAAAGTGAATTAGAAATTGTGTATCAGTAAAATGTTAATATTGTAAGATAATTATTAACGGCATTGTATTTTTGTGGCAACAGTTATTTTATGTTGATGTGTTTGGCAACAGTGTAAAAAATTCCATCTTGAAAAATAAAAGGGTGATTTCGTTATTCTAAGAATTTAGTCTTGTTTTATAAGTTAATAATTCAGAAGTGGGATAAGAAGTGGATAATTGTATAGTTTTAGAAAGATGTCTTTACTTGCGAGATTACGAAAAAAGGATTTAGAACTCGTTGCAGTGGAACTTGGAGAGGAAATCGGAGAAAATAATAAAGTCGCGGAATTGATAAGTTTGATCAAGAAAAGTAGGAATTATGATGAAGATATAATACATGGAATAATCGGTAACATAAATGCCGATCGAAAAGCAGAGGAAGCTGCTCTAAAACGTAAAGAAGAATTTGAACTTGCAGAAAGAAATGCTATGCGAGAACATGATTTGGCGATAAAGAAGCTGGAAATTGAAGCCAAATCGTTATCGCCAATTGCTCAAAACGCGCCCAATGTGGAAATCAGCCCGAAAATAGACTGGAAGACTCAGGTAAGAAATTTTGATTTGAAATATGACGACATTGGATTATATTTAGTACATTTTGAGAGAGTAATGAAGAGGGTAAATATGGAAACCTCTCTATGGATGGCGTGTTTGACTAGTGTTCTTCCTAGTGAAATAGTCGACATAATTATAAGAGAACCTGAAGAATTGGCTGAAAACTATTCTTATATGAAAGAACTGCTACTTAAGCGTTTCAAGCTAAGTGCTGAAAAATTTCGCCAATTGTTCTACTCGCATAAAATTAAACCTGGAGGTACGTGGCGAGAATACTACTATGAATTAGAAACTTATTTCAATGGGTGGATAAATGGGTTAAATGTAAAAACTTTTGAAAATTTAAAGGACTTAATAATATCAGATAGAATGAAGCAAGACGCACCTTTAACAGTGCAAGAATATTATATCAGTGAATGGTCACTGTTGAAGTCGCCAACGAGCTTGGCTGATAAAATTGACGAACACATTGAGCTATCTGGTCTATACATAAATAATAAGAATATTGGTGGTCAATATAATACCAAAATAAATAATCGTTCTGCTACTAATTATCGAATGATGGTGCCAATTACGTGTTATAATTGTTACGAAAAAGGTCATTTGGCACGTGATTGCGTAAAACCTAAAAGACCTAAGTTTTGTACATCATGTAGGACTGAAGGCCATGGAACTAGGGAATGTCCTAAATCACGTAGTAATCTCACAGTAAATTTATCCTCCTTATCATGCTCTAATAGAGATGTTACACTTAAAATCGTATCAATAAATGGAATGAATACAGATGCATTAATAGACACAGCGGCTGATATATCAATGATAAAATACTCATTTGCAAAGCAAATTAATGTGCTTATTCAACCTAAAAACAATGTTATTTCTATAACAGGAATTGGAGGTGGCATAACACAATCACTTGGAATTTGTACAGTAAATGTGGCTATAGACAATTTAATTTTAAAGGATGTGAAGTTGCACGTTGTAAATGATGATACATTTCAAGGGCCATTCGTCATTGTCGGAAAGGATTTGATAGATTTTCCAAATTTAGTGATGATAAGACGGGAAGGAAAATCTAGAATGTTTCACATGGATGAATTTCGATGTCTAGCGAACATTGGAGTTGAAGAATCACCCCATGCAACTGCTATTCTGAGAGCATCAAAAACGATAACTGTTCAACCGAATATGATACAAATGTTGGAAGTTGTAGATAACAAATCAACGGATGACGAAGTGATGACTTTTGATAACGCTGATAATGAATCAAGTTCGTCTTTATTAATTCAAGATGGTAAAACACTAGTACCCATAGTTAACTGCAGCGATAATACTCTACGCTTAAAGAAGGATCGAGTTATTTTAAGAGGTGTTTGGTCGACTGAAAATGTTGATTCTATTAAATATCCCGATATCAACGGTGACAAAGAAAATCTAGTTGCTATTGCCAAAAGAGATCTCAAAGAAAAAGTTAAAATTGATGACATAAAGATTGGACCAGACACATCGGATGAGCAAAAGCAACGTGTCTGTGACCTATTGAATGAATTCAGAAAGTGCATCGCTCTAAGTCCTAATGAGTTGGGATGTGTCAACAATACAGTCATGAAAATAGTTGAAAAGGCTGGTAGTACTCCTGTCGCTCGTTCTCCATACCGTGCTTCCCACTACGAAAGGCAGATTCTAAGAGACATTATTTTAGAAATGAAAGATCAAGGTATTGTTCGAGATAGTTCATCTGAATATAGCAGTCCCGTTTTGCTTGTAAAGAAGAAAACTGGTGAATATCGAATGGTGATTGACTACAGACAATTAAACGCGCAGACTGTCAAGGACAAATTCCCTTTACCACATATAGATGATTTATTAGACAGAATTGCTGGTTCTAGTTTGTTTTGCATTCTTGATGCCTGCCAGGGTTTTAATCAAATACCTATGGATGATGAGTCAGCTCGCAAGGCCGCGTTTACAACACCAGACGGCCACTATGAACCCACTAGACTATTCTTTGGTCTTTCAAACGGGCCTGCAGTGTTTCAACGATGTATGTCATTAGCTTTAGGCAATTTATTATGTAATGGTGTGTCGTGTTTCATAGATGACATATTTTTTGGATCCTCTAACTTTGAAAATATGATCAATATGCTTAGAGCAGTGCTCGAAAAATTGTGCAATGCAGGGATAACGTTGAAACTATCAAAGTGTGAGTTTGCTAAAAAAGAGATTGAATATTTAGGATTTGTTGTCAGCAAGGATGGTATCAAACCTGGACCCAGAAAACTTGCTGCTGTTGCCGAATTCCCTGTTCCCCCAAAAAGGGATGAAGTTCAGAGATTTTTAGGATTGACTGGATTCTTCCGTCGCTTCATTGCTGGATATGCGTCAATTGCAGCTCCTTTAACCCGCTTATTAAAGAATGGTCAATTATTTGTCTGGACCAATGAACATCAAACTTCTTTTGAAAGATTACGTAATCTTCTTGTATCCAAACCAGTCTTGAAATTGTTTGATCCTCGGGATGAAACCGAACTGCACACCGATGCAAGCTCCGTGGGTTTGGCTGGAATTCTACTTCAGAGAGACAGAGATAATACCCTTCGCTTGGTCTATTGTGTAAGCAGACGTACTAATCCAGATGAAGAAAATTATCATTCGAGCCGATTGGAGCTACTGGCTGTTGTTTGATCTCTCAGTCGCCTTAGATCCCTTCTTCTTGGTCTTCTATTTACTATTATTACAGATTGTTCTGCAATTATATATCTAAAAACTCAAAAAAATATAAGGCCCCAAACGGCAAGGTGGATAGAACAGCTAAGTGAATTCAATTACGATGTTAAGCATAAATCCGGTGACCAGATGACCCATGTGGACGCCCTGAGTCGCGCACCAGTAGAAGACGAAGATCCTGAACAATCTAAAGAAGCCACTGAATGCAGCCCATTAGATATAATAGTGAAATGTCCGAACCAACTAGTCGAAATTGATACCAGTATACCATTAAATATAAGTGAGAAACCGCGTGTCTATTATATAAGTACTGAAGAAGACAAAGTAGCTTTAATTCAGTCCCAGGACGAAGAGTTAAACAATATCATTAAAATATTAAAATGCTCCAAGAAAAAAGCGGAAAAGAAAAATATTGTCAGTAAATGTGAACTTATAAACGGAATACTGTACCGCTTACAAATTGACAACGGTGTCTGCAAAAAATTGTTTGTAATACCACGATCTATGAGGAAATATTTAGTTGTACGCTTTCACGATTTTTCGGGTCATTTTGGATTTGACAAGGTCAAATTACTTATAACACAGCATTTCTGGTTTCCTCGAATGTCAGAATATGTAAAACAGCATATAAATCAATGCGTTACATGTGCTTTTACGAAAGTACCCGCCGGAAAAGTTCAGGGTAAACTCAATCCAATTCCGCCAGGTAAACGACCCTTTGAAATAGTACACATGGACTTTTTGGGACCCTTTAACGCTAGTTCGAATCGCAATACTGAACTATTAGTAATAATTGATAATTTGACAAAATTTGTTCGTTTACGTGCATGTACTAGTTGCTCTACTAAATGTGTATTGAAGTACTTTGAAGAATTCATAAATGACTTTGGAAGTCCTATCAGAGTCGTTACTGACCGAGGCTCATGTTTCACATCATCAGCATTTAAAGAATTCTGCATGAAGCATGGCGTAAAACATACTGTGAACTGCTCGCAAAGACCAGCTGCTAATGGACAAGTGGAGCGGATAAATCGTGTGCTTATACCTATGATTTCCTCAAATGTGCATGCAGATAACCATAGGGACTGGGACAAGATGTTGCCTGAAATCCAGAGATGCATTAATTGGTCGCCCAGCAAATCTACAGGTAAAGCGCCATTCCACCTATTATTTGGATACAAGCCTAGAAAACTTGATAATTTTCCAAGAGAATTGCTTCCAATGTCGGATGAATATGTTTCTCCTGGAGTACTGCAAGAAGAAGCACGAAACGATATACTGAAAGCACAAGAGAAAATGAAGTCCAATTTTGATAAGCATCACTGTGATGCACATACATATTCTGTTGGCGATGTTGTCGTTGTAAAACGGTTACCTGAAACCACTCCTGGGAGTCGCACAAAAACGCAAGTTCGATACAGAGGACCCCTTGTAGTTGTGAAGGTGTTTCCATCTGATGTATATCAAGTCACAGATTTTAGAACAAAAGCACAAGGACGTGTAAGACGGCATTATACAACTACAGCTCATGCATCGCAGATGAATATTTCACATTGTAAATGAAGATGAAATCGTTGACGTTGACTATGATGATGAAGAGGAAGATATGGTTAATGAACTCCCAAATGCTCCACGAGAAAATAGAATTAAAAAATTGCCAACATACCTTCAGGACTATGTACTTTGAATAATTTACAATGTGCCTCATTTTCGTAATTTTATGGACAGGGTCGTCCATTTTTTTTTTTTCAGGATGGCCGAATGTAAGATAATTATTAACGGCATTGTATTTTTGTGGCAACAGTTATTTTATGTTGATGTGTTTGGCAACAGTGTAAAAAATTCCATCTTGAAAAATAAAAGGGTGATTTCGTTATTCTAAGAATTTAGTCTTGTTTTATAAGTTAATAATATTGATTTCGTTTTTTAAACATAATTGCAAATTTTATTGTTAGTATTTTGAATTTAAAGTGAACTTTTTAGGAACATTGACTTTTATTTGAACATTTTTCAACTGACTGCGCTTAGAGAAAAACTTTTTATTTGGTGTCGCGTAAAAGTAAACGTTCAATATGGCATTTATGTCTAAAGGTAGGAAAAAAGATGTAATAAAAACCTGCCCCAGAACTTGGTGAGAAGGTGGAAGGTCATCTTAAAGTGATTGAATTACGCGAATTAATATTGAAAACGTCGATTTACAAAGAAGATTTAGACTTTGTGAAAAATATCCTAGAAAACATTTTGACTGAAAGATTAGAATGTGAGGAACGAGAACGTGTCGCTGAAGAAAAAGAAAGAATAGAACGGGACAGAGTTTACGAGTTGGAGAAACTCCGTCTACAATTGGAATCTCAGAAGTTGGAGCAGACTTCTGGTCCAACAAGCTACATTTAGCTTGAAAAAGTTGCTCCCTGACTTTGACTCGCAGGATGGGGACATGATCCTATTCTTAAATCTATTCGAACGTCAGGTGAAAATTCTAAAAATAGATAAACAGAACTGGGTTGCTTATCTTCTAGGGCTACTACCCAATAGTGTGGCACAGCTCATCGCAAGAGAACCAGAACAGGAAGCACATAACTTTGATCAAATTAGATCCATGTTACTTCAACGGTTTAAATTAAGCGCTGAGAGGATGCGACAACTCTTTGCAACTCACAAGAAAAAACCTGAAAGCACATGGAAAGACTTCCATTTTGAACTGCGTAACTATTTTGAAGCATGGCTAGCAGAATGGAACATAACGAAGATTGAAGAATTAAAAGATCTAATGATCCTGGATCAAATGAAGAAACGAGTTCTTCCCAAAGGCAAGAACCATTTTATCGATGCATGGAGTGAATGGGTTACCCCAAATGATCTAGGGGAGAAACTGGACAGTTATGACACCTTAAGCTCTGTAAACCTAAAGCTTCCCTCAAAACCACATGAAACAAAAGCTATTTACCCAAAAAGAAATCAATATCAATCAACCCTATTTGAACAAAGAGATGATAGTCAGGGTCTGCCGTGGATTCCCAGTCAAAGTAGGCTAAATTCCGGGGTCCTCAGTCAAAGTAGGCGGGATTCCAGCTACAAAGACAAACCCCCTCTGTCATGCTATGGTTGTGGAGAGCCAGGAGTTGTAAAGGCAAAATGTGCGAAATGTAATCCTATGGTTCAAGGAGACCGCACTCAATCTCCAGCCCTTAATCCCATGAACTTTTATAGTATCTTAATGGAAAACCAGCCATTAAGCATTATTGAAATTACGATTTGTGTTCCCAAGCAGCAGTGTGTGCCGACACTGGAGCTACACATTCGGTTGCCGGAGAAAAACTTTACCATTTCCTCAAGAATAATGGACGAAGATTCGAAAATAGTACTGTTGACATGGCCCTAGCCGACGGGCATGTACAAAAAACAGATATACACACAACGACGGTAGATATTGGTGTGTCAGGAAAAGTTATCCCCACGAAACTTATAGTCTTGAAGAATTCAAAGAGAAATCGAATTCTTTTGGGTAAAGATTTTCTGAGAGCCGCAGGTATTGTCCTGGATCTTCAGAAAGGACTTTGGTATTTCTCAGAGGCTCCTCACCAATCGTTTAACTTTATTGAACCTCCGGCTGATATTAAGTCTCTCTTGGTTGTACCTGTTGCATTCCATCCCTGTCAACTTCGAGAAAATGAGGGTACCCATCTCTCGGACGAACAACGGAAGAAATTCAATTCCCTGCTCAAAAAGTACGAGAAATGTTTCCAACCAGTGGGAGAACCAACTCCTTTCATCGAGCATCGAATCAACACTGGTGATCATCTCCTAGTAGCCGTACCGCCGTATAGGATGTCTCCAACTAAAGAAACATTGAAACAAGAAATTGATCGACTCCTTGCTGAAGGAATTATTGAAGAGTGCGAGTCACCATATGCCTCTCCAGTGGTCCTAATTCCAAAAGCCAACGGTACCACGAGACTTTGTATAGACTACAGGAAACTGAATTCCATCACTGTTCCAGACTCTTATCCATTGCCACGAATGGACGATCTTCTACATGAGGCAAAGCCGACCCCTTTCATGTCAGCAATTGATTTGAAAGCCGGTTATCATCAAGTAAAGGCACATCCAAATGATCAAGACAAAACAGCGTTTGTTTGCTCTTTTGGAACATACCGCTTCAAAAGGATGCCATTTGGACTCAGAAATGCACCGGCAACTTTTCAAAGATTAATAGACCGCTTCCGCAATGATCTGGTAGATATATTTACTTTCGCTTACCTAGATGACATTATCAATTTGTCAGAAACATTTGAAAAACACCTTTCAGACTTGCAGTGTGTCTTTGAAAGATTGATCCTCTTCAAACTTCAAGCCAACCGCGAGAAGTGCTGCTTTGCCTCCTAAAAAATGAAATATTTGGGTTTTTGGGTAACTCAGAAAGGAATAGGTGATCCTGAGAAAATCGCCTCTATCCAGAGCATCCCACCTCCGCTGAATGGTAAGCAGGTCCAATCGCTTCTACAGACTTGTTCCTGGTTCAGAAGATACATACAAAATTTTGCCGAGATTTCACGGCCCTTCAGTGACCTCACAAAAAAGAAATCTCCTTGGAATTGGGGATTTCCCCAGCAGACCGCATTCGAAACCCTTAAAAATCGCCTTGCAACACCCCCAGTGTTGAAGCAAGCTAATGGCACCAAGCCATACATTATCCGGACTGACGCAAGAAAATTTGCACTTGGAGCTGTTTTACTTTAAGGTACCGGATCAGAAGAACATCCAATCGAATATGCCAGTCGACTGCTCACTCAAGCAGAACGCAATTATTCAACAACAGAACGGGAAGCACTGGCTGTTATTTGGGTTTTAAAGAAATTTCGTAGTTATGTAGAAGGTTCTGAAATCACTGTGGCATCCGACCACCAACCTTTACGATGGCTCTTAACTTTAAAGTCTCCGACGGGACGACTTGCTCGATGGGCTTTAGAAATTCAAGCTTTCAACATGAAAGTTTTGTATGTTGTTGGAAAAGCCAATGTAGTTGCAGACATGCTCAGTAGACCTGTATGTGAGAAGAAAGAATCTCCTTATGAAGTGTGTAACATAGCCATTGCTGACCTGTCAGAAGTGCTATAAAGACATGCGTGAAGCCCAACTAGCTGATGAAAATCTGAAAAAGATTATTGACAGTTTCGAATCTACTCAGAAAACAGAAGATTATGCCAACTGGACAGAACGTGGGTTCTTAATGAATCAAGGTGTTCTTTACAGATATGCTGTGATTCCGAAGAGGCACAACTGGTAATTCCTTCTTCAGAACGTGATTCTATAATGGAAAAACACCATGATAATCCGATGGTCGGTTATTATGGAGAAGGTACTTTTCAAAGAATTGCTAAGCGTTACTATTGGACTGGTATGAGAAAATACATAAATGATTATGTAAAAAAGTTGTCCAGAATGCAACCGATATAAAGCCAACAACCAGAAGCCAGCTGGTTTACTGTGAACCCCAATCTATTCTCAAAGATTTGAGATAATCTCGATCGATCCTTTTGGTCCATTGCCAAAGACTGAAAATGGTAAGCAATGGATATTTATTGAGGATTGTGCAACCCGATGGGTTGAATTATTTCCACTATCTCAAGCAACTGCTAGTGAGTGTGCCATTACACTCATTGAGGACATATTCCTGAGATATGGAATTCCCAGACGAATCATTAGCGACAATGGGTCTCAATTCGTCAGCGCCGTTCTTCAACAGGTGCATTGCACCCTCGACATTAGCCAAAATCTCATTCCTGTTTATTTTTCTCAATCAAATCCTTTAAAGCGAAAGAATAGAGATTTAAAGCCTCGACTGGCCATATTGGTTAGAGATGATCACGGAAACTGGCATTCGAAGTTACCAATGATTTGTTTTACCATGAACACCGCAGTTTGTGATACCATTGGCCATACACCTGCATTCCTCCAATTCGGAAGAGAATTAAGGTCTGTTGATGATTTTGTACGAGATTTCTAAGCAGTTGTCGAGAATGATAATTTTGTACTCGAGATAACACCTTATCTTAAAAGGTTTGCAAACATCATGAACGAATTAAGGGAACGGATAGAAATGAAGCATGACAGAAGGAATATATATTACGACAAAAACAGGAAGCAAGTATTTTATTCTCCGGGTGTTAAGGTTTCGGTAACATCACATCCCATTAGTAACAAATTTAAACGTAAAACGTCGAAATTTGCACCACGTCGAGATGGTCCCTACATCATATTAACGCGGCCTTCTCCAACCACCAATGAAATTGCTAGCCCAAGTGATCCATCCACCTCCTTAGGAACATATCATACCTCAGCTCTACGATCGTGCAGTCGAAACATGGAAGCGGATACACCGCTGCATCTGATTCGCAAAAGAGGCCGATCACCAAAACTTAATTCCCTTCCCTCAGGAACCAATAGACCTCCAGACAATTCAAATTCTGTCTGTCTCCTTGCCCACGACCTTCGTAAAAGGTCGTGCCTTGCTGGGACGTCGTCGGAGCCAGAGGGGGAGATTGTAGCACCTCTTTTTTTCCCTTGTGGCGTTTACAGACAAGCAGTTGAACGGGAGACCTGCATCCTGAGATCGTTTTTTTTTCTATGCACAACCTCTGCGCTAACACCGAATGCTTTCGGTTGGAAATGGTGGAATACCATACTGTTTACTTTAACTTACTTGTCTTTGTGTTTTTGTAAATTTTGTAGTGTAGCTGTGTTTGTGCAGATTAAAAATATTGTATTTAAAAACCGGGCTGTTCAGTAGAAAATCGCAACACACTCACGATATTATTTTAAATTTTGAAAGGAGTGAAAATTATTTTTATTAATAATATTTTAGAAAATAATTGTAGGAAAATGATAAAATTTATCCTAGTATTCAATATCTGGTTAAAACTTCAAAACTTATTTGCTGAGAGAAGCATATTTCCCCTTCTAATGTATTTTCGTACCGAATTTGATACTTCGGAACCGGAGATTTCAAGTTCGAGGCCCGATTTCACCGATGAACCGTCGTGCAAGTAGGTCTGATGCCTATTAAATCCGTCGAGACCATGCGTCCTCCCGCTGATGTGGTGTGGAAGCTTGGAGAGGAGGGTCCAGCTCAGGGGTTGACCTCGTCATCAGACCGCGTTTCAAAATTACGAGGTCCGTCCCAAAATAGCCCTAGTGTTGCTTTAAAAGCATCGTTAATATAACTAAACTAAAACCGAATTTGGTAACTATAGCTGACATACTATAATAATAATATAATAACTATAGACTACCTTGTAGAGTATCAGCTCATATGCACGCATACGCATACTCATTTGTTAATGGCAAGTGTAACGTTGTTCCAATTTCCGTGATTTTTTTGTAAAGAATAAGCAATTACTTACGTTTCAATATGAAGCCGGTTAATATGATTGTTTCATTCACTTCATTCCGTTTATTTTTGGCAATTTAACTTACTCATTTAATTTTTTCGCTGTGTCGATAACTGGTTATTTTTAATTTCTAACTGGAACCAGTTAATTTCTAAAAATGACAATTGATGATGCATTAGCGGTGAGCTATAAATCAATTAGGATAAACAAAATCTAATAATAAAAGCTTTTAATGTTTCAAACTTGAATGTTTCCTCTTGTGAAACTTAATGGACTGATAATTTTTTTCTTCACCTTATCGGTTTCGCTCGGATACTTTTTCGCAGCATCAAATGAAGAAACGAATGGAAAATGCAATGAAAGAATGAAGCATACGTTGACATCAACTAGTTTGAGTGGTCTCCCCGAAACTTTCTCGCCTACTTTCTAAAAAAAGGTGAGAAAAATAAATTGGTACGTTTAAATAGTTGTGTTAGCTATTCAAAATATGCCCGTAAGTTCACATCCAGATCTGTTTTTGGATAATGGTAGAAGGCGGCGGAAATCTTAACGCTGGTATTATGTTTATAAATAAAAAGTTATTAATCTCAGTGACAATATTTGAATTGGGAAATTATAGGTATTAAAAAGATTTCAGCAATGAATTATAAAAGTAATAATAGTTTAATTATATCCGAAGTAATTAAAAAAGTGCTCATTTAGTAGAATTTAAGTATTTTTAACTAGGCGAAATGTTTGAAATTCCGCTTATATACATGTAAATAACTGGTAAAAATTTCAGATTTTAAATCTGAATTATTTTTTGAAAAATTCGATTTTGTTGGAATCTTTGCATCCATCCCCCACACCCACACACCAAAAAAAAAAAAAAAAAAGAAAAAGCTGGGGAAAAAAATCCTATTTTAAAAATGTTATTTTTTGACTTCAAATATATTACAATGGTCAGTAAATAACTTCTTGATACATTTTGTAATAGTTAATGATTTTAAAAGTCTTAAGCACAACAGCAAAAAACTCTTTCATTTCAGCTAAATGGGAGATTCTAGAAAAGGTAAGACTTAATTATCTCACATTATTTCCTCGTTTCTAGGACCGTGGTGGCCTGATGGTAAGGTCTCGGCTACGGAACCGGAGGGTGTCAGGTTTGGGGCCCGATTCCACCGAAGAACCGACATGTAAGCGGGTCTGGTGCACGTTAAATCCATTGCGGCCAAGCGCCTTCTCGCTGGTGTGGTGTGGAAATTTGGAGAGAGGGTGTCAGCTCAGGTGTCGGCTTCTTCATCTGACCGCGGTTCAAAATGACGAGGTGCGTCCCAAATTAGCCTTAGTGTGGCTTTAAAAAAACGGGACGTTTATATAAGTAAACCAAACATCTCTAAAGACCTCACTCTCACATTATTGGCGCTCCTTGAGAACTAATGTACATTCGAATGTTTGAACCTAATCTCACATCTTCATAACTATGCGAATTATTCCGTGAAGTTTGAAACCTAAATAGAATAAGTTTAAAAATTATCTTTGGAATTGTTATTAAAACTTTGTTATATATTGCTGTGTTGATTAGATGGAAAACTTGTTCGTTGAGGGCAAAGTGAGAAAGAAAAAAGGTTTTGATATGAATTGATTAAGTTTTAACATTTTCAAAATGAGTGTGGGTAACGGATATCAGGGGATTAGCAGGTGGGACTGAAATGTTTAGTTCCCAGTATTAGATCATTAGTATTCAAAGGACCACTTCGGAATCAATTTCGAGCAATGGTCTGATAATTAGAAAAACATCTGTTCCAGCATTCTCTTTCAGATTTCTGCATCACATTCAGAGAATGACATTTACCCACGCTAAATTTGAAATATGAGTTATTGATATACAAGATATCTTGAATGGGATCGGATCTTGCTACCAACGTCACCAAGAGAGGTGAAATTCCTCCGGTTCATGTGCCGGGACAGAGAAAAACATGCGAGAGATATTGATAACTTTAGACGTTATTTGTAGCATAAATAACAATGAAAATTCTGCTATCATTTTGAAGCTTCACTGACAGGACATCCGTGTTTTGATTCCAAACCATAGATAATCAAGACAAAAAGCAATTTAATTATAACCTTCTGTTCTTGGGTATTGACGTAGCTAGTAATCATATCACTCATTACTCTTTCTTACCAATAACAAGCGATTAAAATGATGACCATCGTGAGTACACGCCCACAGGCAGAGTTTCTCAGAAAATCTGATGCTGATTGGATGGATTCGTTTTACGTATAATATGGAAGAGACAGAGAAAATCTCACGTCACATAGTTTCAGTTGAGAATATAAACGATAACCGGGATTTAGCTCTTTCTCCATTTAGAGAACCTGAAATATTGATGAAATGTGTTAAGTCGGATTAAAATTTTTAATTTTCAAAAATTTGGATCTAATTTATTTTTTAATTCATAACTCTATAATTTCTGAAAAGTCGTTAATTTAAATGTATCCCCTCTTGTAAAGGCCACCAAAAAAGTTTTAAAAATTAAAAAAATTTTATCAGTGAAATGTCTTGAAAGAGTAAGTATGAAATTAAATTTTTAATTTCCTGAATTATTTAAAAATTTAATTTATTATATTTTTAAGGATAAGAGACCTTTAAAAATTAAGTTACTCAATAAAATTCTTTTAAATGAATAATATTTTGAAAATATATGCCTTTGCTTGAAAACTCTCTCATTTGTATGAACACGTTTCATCTTTGAAAAATGAGTAAAATTATGAGTTCATCATGCAAAATGTCATTAATTAAGGGACTAAAATATTTAGAGAACTTATCTTGCTATATTTGGTATGGATTTTTTAATTTCCTGAATTATTCAAATATTTAATTCGTTATATTTTTGAGTATATACTTTGAGTTGAGCTTATATTTTCTAGTATTCTCTGATTATAATCAACTAGTTCGACTTCTACGATGATGATTGACGAAGTTTCACGTTTCAAACTTCCCTTATTGCGAAAAATACCATTTTTGGAATGATTAATCTTTATATGCTTAATACCATATTGTGAAAGTCAATTAATAAGATAATTTTAAAAAGAAATGAGATAGAAAAATGAAATCTGTCATGCATTCTTTACAGTTGTAGTGCAACACTGCATTAACATTTGGATGGAATCTCTTTGTCAGTGAGTATGTGACTCCAAAGATGGATGAAATTTGGTTTGTGATTTTATCTATCAGTGCTGTAGATCTGTATCTTATTTTTAGATCAGCCGCCTTTAATGACCAGTTAGTTGATCAGAAATATTGACCGTGACTGATTTCAGTTAAATTCTTTTGCATAATTGGATGCTCTTAATTTTTTTTAACGAAGCAGTTTTAAGCATGAAATTGTGGCAGACATTAGAGCCATGTTGTAGATATTGTGAAGGAATGTGCAGTCATGGTCATTCTTATTCCTCATACAAAAGAGAGAACGGAGACAGATGATAAGCATATTTTTTTTACTAAACTTTTACCAATGAAATAAAATTATAAATATTTGATAAAACAATATAAATGTTTTTTTTTAAATACATGTGAATCATGTTTTTAAATACACGTGAACTCAATAACTTCAAATCGTAAAGAGCTAGATTAATAAAATTTGGTACAGGTTTAAACGTAGACTCTTATCAATTTTTATATGACAATATAATATTTGATTTTAATTCTTATTTCACCGTTTAGTCTGATAATCCTGCTTCTAATTTTTTTAATCTGCCTAATCTATGGAATGGTTCTTGTGCCTCTTCAAATTTTGAAGCAAATCTGTCAAAGGACGGACCGTTTATTATTCTGTATTTACGCATGCGTATAAACTCAATAACTCATAAACGCAATGATTTATATCGTTGAAATTCAGAATGTGACTTAGCAACTACAACTGCACTTCCACACCAAATTTGGCAGCAATCGATTAGAAAATTGCCCTCTAAATTAAATATTCCCACGACACATTCAGTAAAAATGTTCAATTCACACTAAAGATTTATATTTCGTAATAATTGTTCGCAAATGCATGTAAGGCATTCGCTGCTTTATCCAAGGTCCGCAATTTTACGTGGTGTGTGATAAGACCTTCATAGCAGGGAATACGAGAAAGTTTCGGGGGCGGGGAGCATTCTTTCTGGTTAAAATACCAGCACAAAGAAATATGGATCCAACGATATGGATCTAAATGTGAAAATCGATGATGCTGGGAAATTAGGAAGAATGTCCGAGCAGTGTGTAGGAATTGCAGCGTAGCGTACTTTTAATAAGCTCTTTTAATTTACTTTAGGGACTACCAGGCACTTTTAAAATTTACAAAATTACTACCAGGCATTTACAAAATTATAAAGCATTGCTCATTTTTACAGTTTGTTCAGCAGTATTGGCTGGTCTCCGTTTTTTATCATGTGAGAACATGTTGTTTTGGTTAGGGGATTTTGAAGCTCGAAATCGTGTAGGCGATGAATATTGAAGCTCGAAACCGTGTAGGCGATGAATAAAGCATAAATGACAATTTTCATCATTTTTAATCGCATTTATTTTTTTACCATTATTATTATGTATGTTTCTTTGAAAGCAGATGTGTTTTTAAAAGGTTGACCTGCTTTTACCAGTATTGCTTTATTATTACGTATGCTTCTTTGACGGCAGATGCGTTTTTAAAAGGTTGATGTAGAACTGTGACATCATAGCTGTTATTTCATCTCAAAATCGGTCGAGCTCCAAAAGTTTGTTTGCCAGCTAGAAAAATTGAAAATGAAAGTTTAAAAAAATTATCTATATATATATAGATAGATAGAGAGATTGTTTCAAACCGGTTTAAACTGGTTAATGACTTAAATTAATTAAAACAGATAATGACTTAAATAATAATGTTCTCGCATGATAACTTGAAATTTGCGATCATAGATTTTAATTTTATTTATTTATTTATTTTTGCTCATATATGGCTTACTTTTAGTCTTCCTTCCTTTTAAGCTAAAAATGGTAATATTCTTGAAATGTAAGAGTTTTAATAAATATTATGTAATTATTAATTATGCAGTAAGTATTTTTAACAAAGCAATAATAATTATAGTAAAAATAGATATGAATGTGAAAAATTTATAATTTAAACTTTTTATTTTCCCCGTTTTTCTTCATTTTGAACAAAATGATGTTAAAATTTTACTTAATTGTTTTCTGAGGAAAAAAAAACCCATTTTGATTGACTTATTCGGAAGATTAAATTTGTTTATATTCATTCCTTTTCTAAATTGATGTAGACTGATAAACAATTAATTCGAAGATGTTTGACACACGATACACATTCTATTAGTCCAAAAATTCGAATTAAAAAATTGCCTCTATAACGAATACAGCAAGGGAAAACAATAAATTATTAAATTAAAAATGGCAAGAAATATTAATTTTAAAACTTTACAATGTAATGCATAATTAATAAAGTAATGTACAATTAATATACGGTAAGCAATTTCAATAATAGTAAAAATTGGAATTTTAAAAATATTTTTAACAGTAAATTCAACAAATAAATCGAATTATAATAAGTTATTTTATCAAAGAAATAATATGCAGCATTTTAAATACAGGGATTTCCTAATAAAACTTCAAAATAAATATTACACTTTCCACCTAAGATTTTCGAAGATTTAAAGGAGAAAATGGGACACATTTTTTTTATTGAATACATTATTCCAAATCCTTGAATGATTGAAAGGACTGGCATAAAACATTCGAATAAGTCAAATTCTAATGTAAGAAAAGATCGAAATATTTCTTTAAAACTACTGAACATATGTGTTTAATTTAAAATTTAGTTTTTGTTTTCATTAATGATTCATTTTCCGCACTTCAAGATTTTTCCTTTTTCTAATTTCCTTACTTTCCTATAAACTTAAAGAACGAAAAAGATGCTCACTGTTGGGATTGCATAACATTTTAACGGTCAAAATACGGGCTTTAAGTTAAAGTGTTAGCGGCTAAGAAAATTCCATGCTAAAAGCTATACTTTTACAAACCACTTGAAAGGATGCCGCTAATGCTTTTGGGTCTGCGGACCACCCTTTAAGAATCTGACTATTAAAAATCCCAAATAGTAGTATAGTCTAAAATTCCTGCTTCCGGGGGTAATAAGAAAACAATCGTTATTTGTGAGCAATAATCAGTGTTTAACGAAAAAGATTTTAAAGCCCGATGCACCCTGGTCACCTGCATCACCCCCCCCTCCCCCACACACACATCTTAAAAAGGTATCCAGTTTCTATTCCTCCCCATTGCAAAGAAAATTGTACTGCATTCCACTAAATGGTACCTTCCATTCAAGCATTCCAGGCTTATGTTCTTCCCCCTCCCCCCATTTATCTCCTGCCACTGATACTACCTTAAGAATATTCTTTCTTTTACAGGTGTGGATGTGTGTGCAGTTGGCGAGATCGGACATTCGCCAAGAAAACCCACGTGTGTCCCATCACTCAAATAGGGGTTTCTTGATAGACATGCTGGTCATTCCGCAGACTGCTTGGCGCTTGTGACTGCGAATTTCCCTACAGCCCGATTCGAAACGGAAACTTGAAGGATTAAACGTCACTGACAATTTTATTTTTGGTGTGAAGGGATAACAACGAAGCAGAACAGTTTGTTATGAAGTGGCTGAAAAACTGGATGGTAGTTTGGATCGCCTGCACCATTTGTTTGTTAATTTGTTCTGCAGTCGAAGCAAAAAAAAGCAAGAGCCGAGTAAGTAATATTTCATCTTCTTTAATTATAAATTTAGTTTCTTGTGTTTTAAGAGAATGTGTTTATTTAGGTCAATTTCAGTTTAGATATATCTGTAGGTGATTAGGAAACGGGTTAGTTGAAACTTTCTATTGATGAGGATAAAGACCATACAAAATAGGCAATACACTTTTCCTCTAAAAAGTTTCAAAATTTTTTTTTATCAATTTTGGTTTAAACTGTATTATATAAATAGCTTTAAGTAATACATTTTGACAAAGAGAAATAACGAAATTCTTAATTGTAGAGCACTTTTTAAAAAGATTTCAGTATATCCTATATATATATATATATATATATATATATATTCACAACTGAAATTTAAAAGTAATTTTAAATGAAATAGTAATAAAAAATGACTATACCTTCCTTAAACAATCTAAATAATATTATCAGTATATATTTAAATTAAAAACCACCACATCTTTCTTAGAATTATGAAATAATATACCATAAAACTGCAAATGGTAATTAATTAGTTATAATATTCGAACAACGTTCCAAAATTAATTAAAACAATACCTTATTTTAATTTGAATAAGTTCTATAATAATCAAATGAAATCATAAAATAACTTTCAAAATACTGCAAAAAAAAAAAAAAAAAAAAATGCTCGGCGCCAGTCATCGACTATTTACTTTGCCTTTTTAATATTTCGCCCCTGAGTATAGGCATTATTTCTTCAAATTAAATAATTTTTTGTAATTTTTTTATATAAATCGTGAGCTACATTTAATCCTTATTTGTATATGTAACACCGAATTGCACTGAATATTTAAATCTATGTCGCTCAAAAGAATTTAAAATGAGGTTATATCAACTTATGTTCAATTTTATGATTACTAACGTGGCGGCAATTCAGTTTTGTAATCCATTTTGGGAATGCTCTAGAAAAAGTCAGGGCAATGCGAAACAAAGTGAAAGAAAAATAAAGCTATTATGCATTTAATTCATATAATATTATTGTCGCATGATAAAGTAACTGCGCATGCTATATAGCTGCCATATTGAGAAATGTTTTTGGCATTTTATCTTTTAGCATTAATTTTAAAACAATGTTAATAAGAATAATAGAAAAGGGAGCAATTTGAATTTATTAAATAAAATATTCGGGTAAAAGGTCGAACTTTTTATTAAAATTATCAATTCTTACAATCAAAATTATCAATTCTTTATGTAAAAAAAGATAATATTTTAAAGATCATGAATGGGTCCTTAGTAGAATCACCTTCTTCCAGAGAAACATATTTTCCAGATGTTAATTTCAGACTCTTTGGTCTCTTCTTTTGGAGATTATATAATAATTCCTTTAAGCATAATATGGAAAAGAGTATTAAGATTTGGATGGATAAATTATATTGATAAATATGCAAAGAGAAGTTGTAGTTATTTCATTGTGTATTATGTTAAAGAATCTAGATAATAATTTTCTAAAACTTTTTTCTACATTTTTTTTGAAAGCTTACGAGTTGGATATTAATAAAGGAATATTATCTTAAGTTGAATGGGAAAAAAATAAAATAAATTTAGAACAAATATGCACAATTTAGCTATTGAATTTTTCTTTTTTAAATAGCATGACTTTCTTTACTATTTTTACTCACAAATTTTGGAAAACCCAAAGGAAACAAAAAAATTTTGGTAAAAAATTTGGTAAATTTGGTAAATTTTACTACAAAATTTTGGTAAAACCAACGACTGAGGAAGTTTTGTTCTTAAATAATGAATGTTGACTGCTTGGCTTTTGTCTGAAAACACCTGCAAGCCTGAACAGAATTTTGTTAATGCTAGAACAATAACAACAAAAAAGTTTGTGTTTTTGTTAAAGTTGCTCTTATAGTTGCAATATATTTTCTTCTAAAAAGGTGGAAAAGAATGAACATAAAAAGAAAGGCAATAAAGGTGCTTTCTTTTAAAAGGAGTCATAAAATTGTAAGGGATATATGTTAGTATTTCATTCCTGAAAGTAATTTCCTCATTCAAAGGAAAGTTTCCGAGTAATGCTAAAAATATAGCTATGTTGACTGTTGTGATTTTCATAAAATATGTTTTGTATTAAGTTCCTTGTTTTTCGAAAGTCTACGGCTATTTAAGATAATATCAAGTCATTTGTAATTCTTTTTGCTAACGCGGAATAACGAAACTTGCTCACGAACTCGTTCTAAAAAGTTGATTTTTCTTACTTTTTCACATTTTGTTAAACAGAAAGGTTTGTTTATCTTAAACTACGCGATTTCACAGAAATTATTTCGAATACTGAGGATTTGAAATTTGCAAATTATTGCAAGCAATATTCATTATAATTTGTTTATATATAATTTGAATTATAAAAATATTTAATTTTGTGCTGAATGTATGAGAGCAAGGAAAACGGAACTACTTTAAATCCAAAGAAAGGATGAAGACAATTTACACACATAGCAATACAAACTTCTTTTATGGTCATTCAGTTCATGCAAATACAGCATTTATATTCCTCTTTTTTCAATTATACAGGGTGAGTACAAATGATGGAACCGATTTAAAAAAAATATTTTCGGAACTACTGCACATATTACAATAAGTGATACATGAAAGAGAAATATATCAAGTTTTTTTTCAGTTGCAAATGTTCGATGTGTGACCCTCTTGTCACACGGCATACGTCCAATCTGTAATCCAGTTCGTTCCAAACATTTTGTAGCATTTTTTTTTCTCTTAGAGTTTCTTTGACATAACCCCGCAAAAAGAAATCATTGAGAAAGACATTGTTTTTGTACCATCAATGTCGAAAACACTGTCAGAACTTAAGGAACGCATTTGTGCAGCATTCAGAACCACTGACAGAGTGATGCTACAAAATTTTTGGAACGAACTGGACGTATACCGTGTAACAAGAGTCATACATCAAACAGTTGTAACTGAAAAAAAACTGTGTATTTCTCTTTAAAATCATGTATCACTTATTGTAGTATGTGCAGTGGTTTCGAAAATGATTTTTTAAAATCGGGTCCATTATTTGTACTCGCCCTGTATTTGCGAGTTTATTTTTGACAGGTAATCCGTCTTAAGCTTATCACAGGAAACCAATTCATTTCATGAGCATTTGAAACAGAATTCCGAGATTATTGGTGAGTAGAAGGGGACTGGAATTGACTAAAGCGTGTCACGTGGCTCTTTCACACTGATCAATTGTTCTGTCACAACTCGCTGCAACATTTTTCACCACTGGATTATAGATTCACTGTCAACAGATTAATAGAGGACGTTAGCTTAGTGAACCAAATACTAACTTCTTTAAATTGCTAAGATAAAGAGAAGCTGAAATTTCTTCGGTGAAATGCAACGTCGTGTTCCTCAGAGACTGTTGCAATTTTGATCCTTTTTAAAGGTCTAATCTTAGAAAATTCAAATTTTGTTCAGAAGCTGTTGGATTTAGAAATTTGTTTGGACTTTACAATAATTTGTTTCTTTTCTTTTTTTTATTTTTAAAATAATTTTTCGCTTTTCATAGTTTTAAATATTTTCCATTTATAATTTTGCAAATTTTTTTTAAAAAATAAATTATCGATTTTAGAACTTTTTCCTTTTTTTTTCTTTGAATAATTTGTCGTTTCTTTCGTTTTGTTTCCACATATATTCCCTATTTTATAGATCATTTGCAATGTTATTTCTTTTAACTCGTTTTTTTTAAATAATATAGTTTTGTAGTAAGAAGGAGGTTTATGTCCACTTTCCTCTCCTCTCCTGCCTCTGCCAAAGCCTTGTGGTCCATACTATTTTCTGTTAAAAATTTCTTACGGTGCATTGAGGAAAACACTGCTTCTGCTGTCATCTCCCTTTTTATGTTGTTGAATTTGTCTAAGAATTATTGATCACACAACAACAAGAAATAAGATTTTTTAAAAATCAAAGCAGGGAAGATGGATAAATAATATTTAACATGCAAAAATGTCAATAATTTTTGAATTTCATGTAAATAAAAAAAGCCTTCTGTAGGAGTTTAAACAATTTTATATTAAATTTAATAATAGCTTATTGTTTTTCATCAGCTAATCCTTGCGGATAGTGAAAATATTTAAAAATAATATTAGCAATATTTCATCATAGTCGTTGGGTCTAATAAATAGCTAAATGACGCAATCTAGGTTAAAAAACATAATTTCGAATTCGGAAATTCGCGTATCGACTGTTTCTTCTTTTTTCTTTCTGCACATAAAACCGTCTACTTTGATGTCAAATCATTAACCCTGTGACCAGATTTTATGACAGTATCTTGGACTGCTTTTGTCGCCAGCGGCTGTCTTCGAGTAAGCGCAGCTGTAAGCAAAAGGTAGGGAAATAAAACGATCGAACTTAAATACGCAGTGTGTGAAAGTGCTGTAAAAGTATTTCTCACAGAAGGGGGTGAAAATGGGTGAATAGGTAGGAAGAGGTGGAGTCGTGAAGGATAGTTCCCATACATCTGCCTTGTGTGGTGGAATTCATTCACAAAATCTGAGAATTTTTTTTTCAGGTGTTTTGTGGTTTCTTTTTCTTCTATCTTTTTCCGACTGTAGTACTGAATGTAATACATTTCTTTGATTTAAAAGTGACCAGCAGGAACAGATTTACACGCACGCACGCACTCACTCTCACTCTCTCTCTCTCTCTCTCACAGAGAGAGAGAGAGAGAGAGAGAGAGAGAGAGAGAGAGATTGAGAGAGAGAGAGAGAGAGATTGAAGAGTATTAGAAGTTAAAATGAATATAAGCTAAATACGTATCGAATGAGTAACGCTATCTTAAAATATTTGTTCATAGTGTCATAAGAGTTGTCTTTTAATAGGTCTTCAC
This sequence comes from Argiope aurantia, assembly GCA_026543865.1. Taxonomy (NCBI): domain Eukaryota; kingdom Metazoa; phylum Arthropoda; class Arachnida; order Araneae; family Araneidae; genus Argiope; species Argiope aurantia. The sequence continues at coordinate 13,868 of JAPMOR010067614.1, read as the reverse complement.
TAAATTTCAATGCCAGAAACTACACATTTCCACTTACTTTGCTTAACATTCTAAACTGTATATTAGCGCGACATGTTTATAAATACCAGATTCTTGCAACAGGAAACACAATCAACAAATCTTAAACCGTATACTTAAGCATTCATAACATTTTACGACATAAATTTTTCCAACTGTTTATTTAAAATGAATTCGCTAAGGGATTAACCGCTTGTTGGTCTGTATTTCTGTAGAATATAAACGATATAATTCAAAAACACAGTGACTTAAGTATATGAAATTTTGTATATGATTTTCTGACTACATTCGTAGTCCTGAGCCGAATTTTGGTATATAGATATGACTTCCAAAATACGCCAAACTTCTGATCTTTTTACAGTTCGCCAGTGGCGTACGGTTAAGAATGCACTGGTGCATTTATTAGAGTATACGAGTAAGTTCTGGAGAAACCACTCCTGCTGTTATATCATTTAAGCTTTTCTGAAAAATTCGAATGCTTTTTGGGAACCATCGATGTAAGTATTTTTGGGAAACATCAACGTAAGCAGCATTTTGCAAGTTTTTAATATGAGGAAAAAAAAAAAAAATGAAAAACTAAATATTGTAAAGATAAACTTGGTTTGCCAATTTAAAATGTTTTTTATTATTATATCTTCATTTTAAGTGAGCAAGCCATGTTTTAAATGTAAATGATAAATTATGTCAAGTAGAAATAAGAATTTCATTTATTTTCATGTTAGTTATCTATACGGAAAAAAACTCAAAGATCGTTTCAATATTTTTCCTTATCTAAGCTCTTAATTAATGTATCTTCTTGAACTTACATGAAAGACATGTTTTCTCGATTATTTACAAAATGGTTTTGGATATTTCAGTTTTACTGATAAATTAATTTTAGGGTTTGTCGAAAATCAATACTTTTTGTCGCCTTAAAGAAATAAGAAATGGTGAAATTGATTATAAAAAAAATTAGCAATCATAACCTAGAATTTTTTTATTTTATTTAGAAGAACTTACCATGTAGGTTACAGGTATAATCCCCAGCTCTATCGCAAACTGCGGTGAGGATATTTAACAAATATTTTCCTTTTTTAACAGTTTCTTTATAGTCTACAAAACTATTTCCGAAAAATATCAATGTGTGGACCTCTATAAATTCAATTTTCAAAAAAGTGGGTCGAAATATTTAAAAGTTTGGGAGCTCCTGGTATATTTGAATCTCTAGTGTTCCCATCCTATGCTTCTGCTTCTGTGAATCGTTTTAAAGCCCTTCCATTCTGCCCTGATGAGATGTTTGGAATACCTGCAGGCAGTGTGAGTGAGTAATGGTCCCTTAACCTGCAGGGGGAGGGGGCGATCCGCGGTTGACCAAATGCAGGTGCCATTATACATATCACAGGTGCCGCTTTTTTTCGGCTGCAAATTAATTCGCGTGTCGCAAAGAAATGCGGCTCTTTGCTGTCCAGCACAAAATAAATTCCATCTTTCCACTCATCTTAATTTTTTTTCAATGAACTTAAAAAAAAATTTCTTGGTTAAGTGCGATGAAAATTAATTAACAATGGTTTCAAATTTAAATCTGTTCTGCGCTACATAAAGATTTCTGTCAAAATTTTCCAAAATAATATTTAAAAAAATTAACAATAAGCTATTTTAGTTAGCATTGTACGATCCAGTATTCTCAAGATCATGAAAAAGATCCAAGGCATTACTGAATCAAAGGTGACGGATGCTTTCCCATTATCATTATCGAAAGATAGCATTAAAACAAAATAGATATGATTCTGAATCCTTTATTTTTTCAAGATTATTTCTATTTAAGCAAATAATAAAGAGCGACAATTGGTAATCCGCCCTTTTTTTTATCGATAACTATTCTATTCATTTCACAATACAATAACATTAATTTATTTTATGTTCTTAAAATTAAATCAACTTAAAAAAATTCTTAGAGATCTGTTTTTCAAGTTGCAAATCTGCTTCCACTATAAATCTTTTGTAGAGCGGTTGTTTGCATAGGTCAAATATTTTCCTGTTAGCGTGATTCGAAAGTCTGCCTCATCCCCCTCCTTCTCAACATCTCATGCATCCTCGACATCTGACCGCGATTCAAAATTGTGAGTACCGTCCGAGAATGTACCTACATCTAGCTTCAAAACGGGACGTAAGCAACTAAAAAATGGAATATATGTTATTCGGAACAACAGCAAATTTTCTTAAAATGCTTTTAAAGTCTTGAAGGCTTATCTTAAATCTTATTTATAATGTCATATTTATTTGAAGCATATTATTCCCTTATAATCTATCATAATAATTTAATGCTTTATTCATAACTAAGAAAAGTGTTAACTGATAATTGTGTTTAATTTTTCAAGAATTTTATTACTTTCAGGGAAGAATTAAGAAAATAAATAAATGAAAAAGATTATATTTTCACAAAGTTATTAGAGTAAAAAATAAATTAAAATAAATTATAAGTATGTTGATTAAGTTGAAAATATATTGAAAAGTGAAATTAAACTGATTGGTTGCTGAAAAAGAAGCTCGTAATGTGCACAATCCAGGTCCGGTCTTAGAACTATAGGGGTTCTTAGGCAATGCAAATTTCAAGGATCTTCTACTTTCCTCTCTTATTTAATCCACCAAATAAATTTTTATTGATTTTAATTATCTATATAATTGATTTAATGAAGCAATTTCTGATGAATTGACAAAGACTTTAATTAAGCATTCCATTGCAAAAAAAGTTGGTTTCAATATTTTGCGTATAAAAAAATTATTCATTCAATTTTAAAAGAAACAATAAAGCAAATTTTTTGAACAAATCTAAATACTACTTAATTATAAAATCGGTCCTTTAAAAAACATTATAAAGTAGTATATATTTTAATTATACTGTTACGTAAGAATCGATATCTTTTACAAATTTTATACGTAATATAAATTTGTAAAAGATAATCAGTTAGCAGTGTTAGATTAACGTTAAAGGTAATTGATTTTAATTTGAACCATTTCAGCATAGTCTTGTAAATCAAAGGAAAAGTTTAATACACTCGGAAAGTATCGTAAATATTAAATCAAAATTTCCTGGTCCTCCAATGCCGCAGTGACCGTAGACTAATATATTCTGTCAAATAATCCTAAGTGCATCAGGGAAAATAAGTCATATTGTGAAGATACAAGCATTTGATTCAACCGGTACTTTCAAATATAGCTCAGGATATAAAAGATGGACAAAGGAAAATTTGTAAGATATGTAGTGTGTGTTAATTATAAAATGGGATCTCTACCAGATACTTGCAGAACAAAACAAGGTTTTCAGGCGGCGATCCGTAAATCAAAAGAACTGCGGCCTCTGTGATGAAATATATTAGTAGAGGAACTAACAAATTAACATACTAACGCGTTTTGTTCCTTCGGTATGCCCTATCTCGAAGCACTCCTCCGAGTGTTTGCTGTTGTTTCTTCGGTGACGCGGGGGTGTGCCGGTCCGGCTCCAGGATGTTGCGCCTGATGAATGCAAAACAAATTGTTTTTGGCGCGCGAATCCGGGGTCTCGAGCGTATTTGACCCCTTCTTGCGTTTACAAACAACAGGATGACGGACGTTTGGAGGGAGTGTCCAAGGACGAACGATTTGGAATCCGGGTGAGAAAAACCTTTCATTTGAAATAAATTTCCTTCTGAATAGGAAAGTAACCGATACGGACTTCATTCCCGTGGGATTTCTCCATTAGTTAATGGCTGGAATTATTTATTAGTCTGAATGACCGTATCACTGCTGTCAAGGCGATCGTCAATCATAATTTGCTCATTCCAAATACGGCCAAGTCCTCTATTTAATTATGTCTGTCATTCAGTTTAAAGCTTCATTAAAAAGAAAATTTCTTAAATAGAAATTTTTAAATTAGGTTATAAAAACGAGGACGAATGACCAAGACTGAAACGTAGCTATCTAAATTAAAATTTGCTATTTATCCCAAATAGTCAAAACGCTTGTAATTTATTTTTGAATAGATTTATTATAAAAAGAACATTTTATAATAAAATGTTTCACACTTTTTTAAAGATTGAAACACATTATCTGTGAAATTTTTTCAACACTATAATTCCTTTCATATTGTTATTCCTTTCGAATTGTTAGTGTATCTTTTTGTGAAAGTATTTTTTCATAACCCTTTCATAATCCTTTTCATCTACCATTTCAATGTCTTCAAAACATTTCGCAATAATTTGCAACATGTAGGAAATTCAGCTTTCACAGTGCATTCCTTCATTAATGGAGAGAAAGAAAATTCTTACTTTCTTCAGAAAAACAATCCCTGACAGTTCCCATGTTTAGTACACTGTTAAATAATCCCTTTACCTGTAATATCTTTCATATTGGATCAAATTATATTAGCATTTTTTCTTGTGAAACCATTTTAAACATTCTATTCATCATCATTTTCATCACTCATTATGTCTTCATTGCATCGTTCACCTAAACATCGTTCACCAACAGTATCTTCATCAACATTGAAAAAATTAGATATCCTTCCTTCCATATTCTTTAACATCTTCCATATCTTTCAAATGTTGCCAGAATTGGCCGATCTTGTCCGTCACTTCGAAAATTGATAAGGCGCCAAACCTTAGAGAAGAATTTCTTTATACAGAAATTTATATTTAGTTATATGAAATATAAATATTATATAAGTGTCAAATAAAATGCCAAGTCAAGATTCTGTAGAGATTTTCGCTAATTAGTAAGCTTCGTTATATAGCAGTTCTTTAAGACTTATGTATTTTCATTGAACTGATTTGTGGTAAAGCAGAGGGTCATTTGCTAGATGAAGCTTTTATAAAAATTTATCTATGGCTTCATAAATGTTATATACAGAAATATATAACATCTATGAAGAAAATGTTTTCAAAAATATTTCTGATAACATAGACAAAAAAATTATTTGATACTTAGAATATTTTTAACTGATTTTTACTGAATTTGTTATGCTAATTTCATTTATAAGAAATAGCAGGTTTTTGAGATTCAGAACAGTTCAGTTACAAAAAGGAACATGTAGAGACAGAGAGGAGTATAAAGTGAAAAAAAAAAATTATTGGTATTTGTTCTCGCATAGAAAATCCTATAAATAAAATACAAAACACTTTATTTTATTTATAGGATATTGCATTGCATAGTTGGTCGAAGTGTATACGGGCACTTTATATTTCTCGTAATCTATAAAAGCTAAATTCAAATGAAAATTTCATTCAACTTGGAAGTAGGTCCTCTTTGAAAATATGTATATTTCATTTACATAAGGGAGTTATCAAGTAGTAACTCTCTGTTAACACTTTCCTTCATTTAAATTTTCATTTCAGTCATTAATACGTCTTTTCTCGAAAAAGATGAATGTTTTCTCGTTTACTATTAGGAGCAATTTAACAAGATTAAATAAGAATTCGAAATGCACGCTTTTAATTGCGTATCTAATTACAAGTGAACGATAGTTAAATAATATTCTCAAGGAATATCGTTTAAGATAATTAAAAAGTCTGGATAAATTTAGCTATTAACATTACTAATCCAAGTTTAAGTATAAAAATTTCTGCAGCAGCTGAAAAATAAAAGCCATAAATTTATTTTCTAACATTTTCCTTAATTACGTGATGCGTGTTCAGGTTTCCTCAAAGTGATACTTAAAAATCATTTTTAAAAATTTTTTTATACTTAATCTTTTATTGCTAGAAAGAGTACTAAAAACCTAAATATTTTGAGTTTTCGTTTCATTTAATAAAAAAATTTTTTTTTTTCAAAATCTTGTAACATTCAAAGGCGTGCTTTATTTTTACCCCAATTTAGTGATTTTATTGAAATCAAAGAATTCTTTTGTGAAATTGAGATGCTCATTAATGATAAAAAAAAAAAACACTGCTATTCAGAAAACTTTTGGTTTTTATTACATATCTTAGAAGCTATTTGACAGAAAAAATAAATATGGATAAAACTTGATACAAATTTGTTTTAGGTCTTCCTATTTCGATAGTCATAAAGAAAATTTTGTGTATTTCTAGTGAAATATTTTTAACTTATATGGTGTAGAGAACGCTCAATCAGCAGACAGCAGTAGAAAATAAAACAACAACGTTTATTTACACGAAGACACACAGGACAGCACAAAAGCGACAACTGTATACAGCACAGAAGACGATTATCTTCACCCGAAACGTGTAGTATACAACAGCACATACAACCAGAATCTACTGCAGACAGTAGCGCACAGCTCAGTTCAGCACTAGCTTTACTCCGTCGCTTCCGACTACTCTGTCTTCGACTTCTCCGACTCGGACTCCTACTGACTTACTTCATCGACTCGACTCCGTCGCTCTCGAACTCGGGCTACTCCGTCGTCTACCTCCCTCTGGCAGCTGCGGCTGCTTCCTTTTATAGGTCTCGGGAGGCGGGGCTAGAAGCCTCTCAACCAATCAGGAACGTTCGAGGCATATCTCGGTTCCTACTGGACGGATCGGGAAAATTCTCAAAATATCGGGTATAATCAATTTTGGCGCCAAAGTCGCCAAATTGGTCGCCAAGTTTGTCGCCAAGCCCTGGGACCTCCGACGCACACCTGGACTCCATCCCATTTAGATGACTGTAAAACATTCTTTCTGTTGATGGAACAAACTATGCTGGGAAGCCGAATTGCAGGTTTGTAACAATATGTTGAAATGACAGTAAATTTTGTTGTTAAAAAATGAGAATAATTTAACATTGAATTCGCGAAAATTTTAATTGTTCATAACCCGTCAAAGTTTACTCAAAATTATAATATACCTATTTTCGAGATCTTTAAATCTGGAAAATTAGGAAAAGTGAGTTTCTGTGAACTAAATAGGAAGGCAACCCCTTGCATAAGAAAAAATGTTTCATACATTTACAGAGAACAGCGACAGGCATTTACAATTATACTGTGCATTAATTAGTTTCGGTATAATAAGAAGTGTTTAGATATCTTTTTTACGGATTGTACCGTGGCTTTGGCCATAGATATTAAGTTTCACAATCGATAAGCTGATTAGATTTAAAAATAAAATCGCAGGAAATCGCATGAAACGTTATGTTTTTATGACAAAATAACAACAACAACGTCCGTAGACATAGTCATAATAGAACCAACAATATAATTGAATCTATAATAGAATAAACAACCCTCTCCATCTCAAAAAAAGAAGAAAAAAGAAAAAAGGGGGGTATTTTTTGTCAGGTCCATATTTTTTCAGTTTATTCTAAATTTATGAAATGAAAGAGGGGAGAAACTTGCGTTGCAATTTCATTGGAAGCTGAAACGGCTAATTAATATTCTAACAAATGGGCCTCTATACCTCCTAAGGTGATATTTTTGGGCATGGTGAGCTAAAAAGAAAAACGACTAGATTGATAAAAATCTGTAAGACGAATCTTTCGACTGTTACCATGTTCTTTGTATCATCCAAATACGAGAAAATAAAATATCTTTTAGCATATGAAGATTAGGCAACCATTGCAACAAGTAAGCTGAAGACCGATGATGTCCTTGAGAAGATGTCATCGGACTTTCTTCAGCCCAACGATGGCCGCGGGCAAGGACGGAATTTCAATTGGCATCACGCAGTCAGCAGGGCCCTTTGCGGAAGGGCACCTGTCCTTTGCACTGCCCCAACCCATTCGGGGAGGAGGCGTGAATAGTTCCGCTTTCCGCCCTCGACCTACTTGTATCCCCGCTCGAGAAAAGGATGAATTGAGCTCTGCCAAGCTCCGAGTTTTTGGGCCTACCAGTGGAAATGGACCACAGCGGGGAGCGACAATTATAGGGATGGAAAATGAGGTTTCACTTACCGAGGAATTGAGAGATTAATTTACTAGTTGGGGCTGTCTTTTTATGGCTTATAAATTTTTCAAGAAAGAAAGGAGAAAGCAATGTTTTATATGGGACGTCTTTCTATTTGTTTTTCAGAGAAGTTACAGCACATTACATGCAGTTACCAGCCTTTTAATACAGATATCCAGAACTGTATGCGCACCTGAAGTGCGGGAATTGTCTCCCCCCCCCCATCAATATATATAGTCGATCACCGCTGTCTGTAATTCTGGGGGGGGGGGCAGAGTTAAAAATATCCGAAGCTTTTTTTCTGTACCCATTATAGGATGCGAAATCCCAACTTCTGTTTTAGCATCCAGAAACAGAGAGATATTTTTTTAATGCTTATATTGACCAATTTATCAACGTGTGAATAAACCTTAGCAGGAATAAATAGCATAGATCTAAGAAATGAGCTCTGCAATTTTTATTATTTTATGTTTATGTGACGGGAACCAAACTGTAAGTAATTGATAATATTTTCTTTCACAGTTTTAATTTTGTTTTAGGCATTGCATTTCTTTATGTTTGTCGTTCACTATTCCTTTCAATCTGATTTTACTGATTATTTTTTGAGAGTTCGTAAGCATTATGGGTAGAGATGGTTCCTTTTCAAGAAAACAAAGCTTTTAATACTAATATAGTAACATCTAAAGTGCACTGCAAATAATATGTTAATGTGCATGAGATTATCTTTTACAACTTTCGTTACTTAATCTACGACATTCGTATTTGGAATGTTGTTCACAATATGAATGTCAGGGATGGATAACAGAACATCTAGACGAACATAATCTTCTAATTTAAGTAATAATTTGGATTCTTAGTCAAATTTATTAATATGAGTCATTCAAATCAATGTTAGATTTGAAGTAAGCTTGTATTAGCAAGACAACATAAACATATCGCAAGCAATTGTTAAAACTCCCTTCAAAACGAAAGTATGAAAAGAAATAAATGATATACTTAATTATTTGATAATTATATTGCTTTATATTTGACTATTATTCTATTTTCATTTTGTCAACACAAAATTTCTAAATTTTCTCCCTGCTTTAGATAATTGGAGGGAGGTTCTCCAATCAGATATATTTAAATACGATATTCTAATACATTTCTTTTTAATGCAACAACTTAAAAAAGCTTTTAAAACCCTCTAGAAGGAATTCTTAAATTAGAAGCATCCCGTTTATTCTTGAAAGATTTGCGTCATTTTTTTCTTTCTTTTTGCTAGCCTATTGAACTGATAAATGACAGCAATGCTTTTTGACTTTTACGATTGGCGTACATACTTTTAAAATATTCAACAAAGTTACTTATAGATTATCCTGTTAAAGTGACCTATTCATATACTCTTGATCTGGGTACATTTGACAATCAACACTCACTATGCACTTGTTTTGTTTAAATTATGGATAATGAGTTCGATTCGCCATTAGACTAAAACATATCTGCCTTTCTATTTTATTCGGTATATTAGAAAATTTTTTTTTTACGCAAAAAGTTTTTTCAAATAAATCGACACTCAAAGGGCTAATTCATTATTCTTCAAATATAAATTTAGACCAGAGAAAATAGCGTTACTGATTGAACTCGTTGTGTAGATAAATCGAGCTCACTAAAACTGAACCTGGCAATACCGAGAAAATTGCTTTTTCCCGCAACCAGGACTTACGGACCCATCAAAATATTGACAGGCATAGAAGTATTTGTTCAGCCATTACGAATCCAAATGGCAGTGTTTAAACATTGATAAATTCCTCATAATTCCTTTGGCACGTGGTCCAGTGCACATTAGCGCATAAACATAGCACCTGTTCCTACCAAAGACTACGATATGCAAATAGTTTTTATCGCGATGAAAATTCCGTCCACCCTGCAGAAGGATTATCGTAAAAGCAGTGTTCTGGAGCGTGCCATCCCCATGAAACCTAGTGGATAACCACCTCTCGCCCCTTATTGTTTACTGGAAGACAACCCTCCTTTTCGCCGATGGCATGCGAAGCACACCTGTCCCCCATTTGCACGTGCTAACTAACCACCCCCCTATTCACCTGTCTTGTGGTTTTGTTTCCTCTTTGGTGAAGGGGGTTGTTTGCGGTATTGTCAATAGCACGTGCTCTTCAATGAAAAGGATTGGAGTGATCGTTTTCAACTCCTGCTTTCGAGGGGATAGGACAGTCGTTCCATTTTCTTTGACTGTTTATGTGCTTTTTGTCCATTCGTTTGAAGAGGACTAGCATCGTGGCTGTGGGATTCATCCAAAAACTTTGGGTCTGGCTGTACATTGAATATATGACGTAATAAACGAATTCTCCTTTCTTTGTATGCTTTTAAAGTTGAATTTTTCTCAAGAATGGTATTGAAAGTACAAGTACAGTGATGTAATTTGATGGTGAAACTTGACCTTCCCCTACACCGACCTGTACGTCATAGCACTACTCTAAATTGCTGGGCCAAAAGGGAAGGTAAAATTCGGAAGGAGGAGCCGAATTAAGGATATACAACTTTGGAGTACTTTCACGATTGCTTTATAATGAGTACCCAATCCTTTTTAACAAGTCTCATTTCTTGATAAATTATTTTTGATTTAATCTATCCATACTCGTAAAAGTTCCATATCTAAAGAAATTTTATTACTATTAAGAGTTTGGAAAGCATATTCGAAAGCAATTTTTATACCATTCCAAGCAATAGAGATACTCCTAAACCCTTTTAATGCCTTATACAAATCTGCGTTGAAGCAGCTAAAAGTCATTAAGTAGACTTAGTGACTTTTACTTGGCAGTTTGAATGTTTATACGACTTAGTTAAATATAGATATCTCTATTACTCAACGACTGAAAAAGATGTTGGCGCGATATGCCAAACTACAGAGAATTAAATGTAGATGAGGAATATATCTCAAAATCGAAAATTTGAATTTGGCGAGTTTTACTTGAAAAATCACGTTTCATAAAAATGTTCACCTTTTTTTAATGAAATGCTTTAACTGTAGCATTTCCTCGAAACTACAGTACCTTTCGTATTGTAACAATTTCTGCTAACACTTCTTCATATGAAGTTTTTACTCCCCAATTCTACAAAGATTATGAAAAGGGTAATGAAGTGTCTTCGTAACATTTCTTGTAATTTTGTTAAATGTCATACTACGAGCATATTCAGCAATCAAAATGAATTCCTCAACACTGAGAAAATTTGAATGTTTTTGCCTTTTTCAGCCACATCTTTCAAGTTTTTCAGATGCTGCCACATACAGCAAGTGATCTGATTGGCTTTGTTGATTGTACAGAAACTTTTAATATTTCTACAGACAGCGGATTCTGTTGAATTTCGAAAAATCGCAAAAGATAGCAGATAAAAAAAATATTCGTGAAATTTTGTTACTTAACTATTACTTTTCCCTATATGGAGAGTAAATAAAATGCATATTTTGTTCGAAGTTAATGTTCTATAGAAATTATTTCGTTAAATAGAAAACTTGGTTAACTGAAAGTTCAGTGTATATATATTATTGTAATGTTTAAAGCAAGAAGGAAAGTATGATATAACTAATTTATTCTTTTATAAATCCATGATATTAGGGAATGAAGTCCCTAATTTAGTTTCTGAAAGTTAATATGCAACTCAGTATGCAAATAAAAAAAAATGCAATACGACTTAATGGACATTGTGACCATGCATAATGTGAAGAATTAATTGATCGTTTATGGACTTATGATCAAAGTAAAGCTTCTTATTGTTATGAGTCGAAGTTTTGACTGGAAGATTTCAGAAGACGAACAAGCTGTTTCGTACTATTGGATCACAAAATATGAGGTCCTGCTCTCAAATATTGAGTAGCTTGAAAATGGTAGCCAATCAATTAGTTGATCCCTCGTTGATGTAATTCATATAATCGTGAAACATTATTTTGTGGAAACTTTTAACATTTTTATCTTTTCAGGTGCGTGGCAAGGCCAAAAGCAACTCAACTGTGGAGAAGGAGGAAGTGTTCACCCCCTGGACCCGCTGGTCTCGGTGTTCCCGCCGGTGCACTCAAAAGAGGATACGACGCTGCATCCACCCGATTGTCTGCGATCGCGACGTGTTGAAGGAACAGAGGGTTTGCAAAATTGCCCGGTGTCTCTTCTTTCGGAAGGTACGGCAACTAAGATTTTCACCTTTTCATTTTCTCATAGATAAATTCCGCAATGAGAATATATTGTAATCTTAAAAAATTTGGCCATGAGGTTTTGACGACTCTTCATATTTCAGATCTCCTACAAACTACGTTGGTAGGTCTTTTGGAATTATGAAATTATATCTATTTATGGACACGATAAAAAAAATGCTTTGAATTAAGAGGTTGAAATTCGATATATGATCTTCATATTAAAAAATTTGCGTCCTTTCTTTTTTTTCACCCAATGATATATCACCGATTACTTAAGAATTTACGATCAGTTATTTAATTATTAGTCGTTCTTTCCTATTCATCATTCATCTAATTACGGATGATCTATTCTAAAATATTGAAAATTTGTAAATGATATTAAAGAAAATGTTCACAGTTTTAATCATTGCAAAATGTTTCTCGAAGGTATGTCATCATTTAATAATGCCAGTTGTGATGCCAGTTTGAGGAAATGAAATAACTATTGCTCTTATGGAACAACGATCAGCCGTTCAGAAAACTTAATTTAATCAAGATATAAGTTTGCTATAAAAGATTTATAGAAAAATAAAACCCTATACATTTCACAATCTTCAAATATGCAGTGAATCATTTGATAGAATTCATGCCAGTTATATGTGAGAAATGACTTGAAACATTTGATCAATAAAAAGTATAAATGTGTATTAATATATTGTTTCAACATGTATCTTTTTTGTTCTGTCGGCTTATAGATAGCAAACGCTGGGAATAGAAATGTTCTGTTCATTTCACAAATTCAGTTATGGTTATTTATTCCCTATAGGATTGTTGATCTGCAAAATAGAATAATGGCTTATTTACTTATTTTTTTTGAGCTGGAAAAATGCACTCTAATTGTTCAAATATTGGTAAAGGAATAAAATCATTATCTATATATTGTACCAATAAAACAGAACAAACTTAATTTAATTTCTTGCAAAAACCATGAGATTCTGCCATATTTCTTTGGTTGAAAAAAAGATAGTGTTTTCAAATAAATCAGTAATGACGAATTTCTTTTCCTTCACGTAGACGACGAATAGGAAGAACACCAGCATAGAGTTGGATGCTATGCAGGAACGGAATGGGAACCTAGAAGATGAATTATGGAACCTGAACCGAGTTCAGAGAAGAAGACAAAAGTCTGGTGTCAACACTGGTAAACAAAAAATCCTTATTAATAAGAGAAGAAAAATTTCTGATTGAATTTTTTTTTTAATTTTATAGTTCTCACGTTCTTCCTCTTTCCTCTCAACAGAGACTTCGAAAATTCATCTTTTGAACCGATTTCACTGTGGCATATCTCCCATTGCAGAGCGAAGTCCGGAGATATGGAAACATCTGCGCATCATTGGAGGACGAGAAGCGCAAAAAGGGAGCTGGCCCTGGCAGGTAAATCGCTGATTTATTCATTTACTAGGACTGCGTTTGCAGTTTCGCCTACTTGTACATAAGTAAAAAAATATATTTACTTGCAACTAATACAGTTTATAGAAGTACAAAAAAAGTAAGTTTAAGTTAACTTTGAAAAATTAATTAAAAATCAGAAAAAATTGTAAATTAATGAAATAACGATTACTATAAAGCAAATTATAAATGTAATGTTCATGCGGTGACTTGTTAAGAAGTTATGATAGAAAAATCTAAAAATTTAAAACCTCCTATAGAAGAATTTAAAACTTTTAATAGCTTAATTAATCTTTCTAGAAATAAAACATATGTGCTAAAGTTCGCTTGTATCTGTTCAAGAGTGTCGATTTAGATTAGGGCTTAAACAAACAATAAACACTAATATTTTCTTTCCCCCCC